>ML780696.1:285388-299060 GCA_009831015.1 Picea engelmannii | reverse complement strand
ATACAAGAAGGTAAAGAAAGATCTAATTCATATCCATGAGCTATATCAGAAGATAACAGATCTGAATAACTAAACTGAACAGAATTAAATACAGAGTAGTGGAATATGTGAGCAAGACTGATATGTAGTAACCAAAGGAGACTATGATTCTTATAACAAAACAGAGTCAAAGTACATAGCCAAAAGTGTATCTAGGATTGAACCTGTAGTTCTCCAAATGTATTTGGCTTTATAGCCTTACAAGATGAAATCTGGATCCTTGAAAGATGGATCAGATTTGCTAAAAATAGTCAAATCAAAATAGATACAACAAGTGTAGGATGACATCCTATAAAAATGGATCTAGAATACTAAAAATGGAAAGTCAAAACAAAATAGGAAAAGATCCTATCTAAGGATTCAAACTCTATCTTGATAGCCTTCATATCCTCCAAACTCTTTGACAGATGTAGAAGACCTTCCAAGGTTGATAAATCTTCATAAGAAATTTGAATTTGCCACCTTTGGCAAAAAAAACAACTTTTTGCTCATGAACTAGGTCACCATTTTCACTTTTCCACCTTCTTAAACATTAAATACATCAATATAAAACCTTAGATCTGATGTATTTAATTATTATGCATCTTTAGAAACCAACCTCGAAAGATTTGGTTGAGAAAAAGTCAACTCTGGGCAAAAATATGACCTTGCTACCATGTAACAGGTTTCACCAGCTAATTTTCCCTGAATCCGCCCCTTTAGCTGGTGAAAAGCAGAGCTTTCACCAGCGAACTAGCAAAGTTCAAGGTGAAATAGCTGGTGAAAGCGCAAATTTTTTAAATGAAAACTGCCTTGGGAAAAATTGAATTTTTGAGTCGTGGAGAGTCTGTTTTACATGCTTTCATAGTTGATTGACATCTAGAAATCCTAAGCTTTCCAATGATACTTTAAAATCTGCGTTTAGAGATTGAGAGGGTAGTCAAAAGTCCCCCAAAATATTAGGCATCATTTTTTAAAGGTTCTTTTCAACATCCTTTCATTCAGAAAATTTACAGGATTTGTTGCAAACACTGCCTCTGAATGAGGAACCCCCACTAAAACAAATACACCTCAACCCTCATGGAAAGCTTCAAAATCTTGAATCATCACCTTGATGTTTCCTATGCATTCAATACTGCAGTCAACTCCTCTATCATTTTTTTTTGCAATTACCTCTTGAATGCATACAAAATTTTTCACTTGATTCTTCTTGTTCAATTTGAGCTCTCTTTGAGCCTTTTCTATGTTTATTGCACTCTGTATTTTCTTTTCATTGATGTGTGGTGGTAGTGGAAGCTAGACCAAGATTCCATGTACTTCATGATCAACTTTCAAGTCAAGAACTGCTTCCAGAAGATTTTCTTCTGATACATCTCCTGGTAAGTCTAGATTAATGGATTTTAAGCCAACCTCTGCACATGCTTTCCTCTTCATGCATACATAAGTCTGGGAATATTCCTTCACACCCAAAATTATAACAACCAAAGTAGGCACCTTGCCATATTTCTGGGAAACATCTTGGGCAACCTTGTTGTGAATAGGTTGGGCAATGGCTTTCCCCAGTAGCAACCCACTTCACTTCTTCGCCATCTGTGACTCGAAACTAGGTTGATTTGCACACGGTTGACATGGTAATTATCTGATACAGACGGGCTGGCGCTGGTGAAAACTCTCTGTGTTACCAATTTGAACATGAAACCATATCATATTACCTATGAACACCATGAATTCAAAACAAAAGATACTGATTTGATGTCGTAGGGTGGCAGGTACTTTCTCCTCTGTCTCTAATGATGAATGTGAATTCGTCATCTCCAACCCTCTCACTGCTGTCACACAAAATCAGAAGAATGATCCGCCATAATTTTCTATTAAAATGTGCACAAATGGTATCATCATTATCTTTTGTTTCAACTAGTACTCCATAATGATTGTGTGACGTGTGTCGAGCGTGTCCCTTTTTGAATTTGGAACCATTAAAGTGAAATCTATGTTTAGCACTTTCACCAGCTTACTTGCCTACGGGGAGTACACATTAACTGTTGAAAGTCGAGGCTTTCACCAGCTAATCATCAACTTAGCAACATATGTTAGCTGGTGAAAATCTTTTTTCACAAAATTTAAAAACAACCTTTTGGGGATCAATTTATTTCTAGGGTACAATTTTAAATCCTATGTTTTGACACTTTTAAAATTTAAAAATTTATATAGAATCCTATTAATGACCACGCTATCACCTACAAAATGAAACACATTGATTGAATCCTATTAATGACCATGCTATCACCTACAAAATGAAACACATTGACTGATTCATTTTGGGAGCTAACATTTGGCTCCAAATGGGATGGATACCTCCTTGTGAGGTCACCAAGAACCTAGTAGTTCCAGTCGCCTTTAGTATTGGGCATGGAGTCATCTAGCTTGTGCAACTGTTCCTCTACAAACCTGCAACATGCCTATATCTTGTCTGCTTATTCATGAACTCAGCGAATGAAAAAGATCTGACTGCTCGTATGGCGAGCTTATTCCTCTGTCTATCCCTACTGCTAACCAAATCTGAAATTTGGTCAGGTAAATGCAGATTTCCATAACAGCCATTTGAGAAACTTCAAAACCGTCACGAATTTATCTCTATCACTGCTTAATAGAAAATAACTGAAACATATCAGCAGTAATAAATAAGCTTCTAGAAAGTCATACTCACCCATGGATATTGATGAATGAATGAAATCTGGAACTTTTAAAGGGTCTGAAATATATAATTCTATCAAATCAGCCACTGGGTCTCTAAAATCAAGATCAGAAGCATTCTGATTCATGAAAAATGACTTCTCTTCAATGATTGGCTCTTTGTTTGTAGATAGATGTCTTCCTTGATAGTTTCCTTGTTGTCCCAACTGAGAACTGAACTGTTGTTGGCTGCCTTCACTAATCTCCATGTTTAAAGAAAATTGTTCAACCTTTGTCGAAGGAGAAAACAAAATCAACTGTTGATCTGAAATTTCCAGCACACCATCTCCTTCTTCATATATGCTAAAATCTTTCTTTGTCTGCAAATCTGGAAACTGTAGGATGCCCTCATCATATACTGCAGATCTAAAACTGTTACTTGTTGATGTGTCAATATGACAATCATCTTTGGGGTTTTCAAAAGGGACAATCTCGTCTTTATAACAGCCTAAGTCAGTAGATGCATTTGATACAATATCAAAAGCATCAATGCTATGGTTATTCTCCCAGAGATCACCAATATCTTGGTTATAATGATAGATGTCCCTTATTTCAACATACTCTTCAAAGCTATCATTAACCACATCATATATACATTTATGATCATCTTTGTGTTGAATAGTAGAACTAAATGAAATTCCAAAAATAACCAAATCTTCAGAAACCTCAACAACTTCCTCTCCATCATTATATTTATCAAATATAGGAAGATCAGGAAACATTTCTAATGACAGAGATGAAAATGGTGGCATAGAGTTATCAGCAATAGGATTCTGAGATAGATTTTGAGAAATATCACTTTGTTCCTCATCATAACTGTAGCTTCCCTTGATACACAAATCTGAAAACTGTGAACTACCTTTAATGATTTCAATGGATGTATGACCAACAGAAAAATGATTTTCATGATTCTTAACTAAATAAATTAATTCTTCAGATGGATGAAAATAAGAGATAATGTTAATGGGAGAATCTTCGGCTCCTTTATTATCCATTTCTAGTTCGTTTTGATGGAAAAGCACATTATCATGAAGATCATTTGGGAGTTGCTGCAGGATATGAGGGAGAAATTCTTCTCTATTTGCATTTTCAACTTTATTATCCAATCCATATTCTTCACAACAATTACCAAATAAAAGTTGCTCCGAAAATAACCTTTTGCAACGCTCATTGAATACTCTGTGAAAATTTTCTAAAGATGAAATGCTTGAAGGAGGTAAAGAAAAATACCATCTACGTGCATCACCTTCCAATGAATGCATGAACATTTTCATACGAACATCTTCATGCTGCAAATCTAGTAGATCCATGCACTCATGAAACTTTTTGAGGTGTTCTCTAGGATTATCTTCTTTCTCCTCTTTGAAGACAGGTAGAAAATATCCCCATTCTGACATATGAGGTACTGGATGTGGGAAACCACAAATTGAAGAGAAGTCCAGAGGTGCAAACCTCTGAGCCAAAAGAGCAGCAAATTCTTTTGACATTTGAATGTCATGGAGTCACCACTGAATTCATCCTTCATGGAGTCTCCAGATAGATGATTACAACCATAATAGTGTCCAGGCTTTGTCTATCATCAAAGCTGGATCTTGTGTCGTCTCCCAAGGAAGCTGAGCTTCAATCTCCTCTCCTCGGCAACGACGCCAATTTGTTATCACTCCAAGAAACTCCTTAGGGTTGTAGACTAAGGATGCTTGGTAACTTAAGAAATTATGAATAATCAAAGTGTTTAGAACAATGGGATAACTGAGAAGGCTTTGTAAAAAGACAACTTATCATGCATCTAAATAAACCAGCTCTTTGAAAGACCAGATATCAGTTACAGTAGATAATCAAGATGTGAAGAATAACATTCAAGATAACCAAGTACAACGATGCATGGTCATACAATAAGGTAAAGAAAGATCTAATTCATATCCATGAGCTATATCAGAAGATAACAGATCTGAATAACTAAACTGAACAGAATTAAATACAGAGTAGTGGAATATGTGAGCAAGACTGATATGTAGTAACCAAAGGAGATTGTGATTCTTATAACAAAACAAAGTCAAAGTACATAGCCAAAACTGTATCCAGGATTGAACCTGTAGTGCTCCAAATGTCTTTGGATTTATAGCCTTACAAGATGAAATCTAGATCCTTGAAAGATGGATCAGATTTTCTAAAAATAGTCAAATCAAAATAGATACAACAAGTGTAGGATGACATCCTATAAAAATGGATCTAGAATACTAAAAATGAAAAGTCAAAACAAAATAGGAAAAGATCCTATCTAAGGATTCAAACTCTATCTTGATAGCCTTCATATCCTCCAAACTCTTCGACAGGTGTAGAAGACCTTCCAAGGTTGATAAATCTTCATAAGAAATTCGAATTTACCACCTTTGGCAAAAAAGACAATTTTTTGCTCATGAACTAGGTCACCATTTTCACTTTTCCACCTTAAACATTAAATACATCAAGATAAAACCTTAAATCTGATGTATTTAATTATTATGCATCTTTAGAAACCAACCTCGAAAGATTTGGTTGAGAAAAAGTCAAATCTGGGCAAAAATATGACCTTGCTGCCATGTAACAGGTTTCACCAGCTAATTTTCCCTGAATCCGCCCCTTTAGCTGGTGAAAAGAAGAGCTTTCACGAGCTAACTAGCAAAGTTCAAGGCAGAATAGCTGGTGAAAGCGCAGATTTTTTAAATGAAAACTGCCTTGGGAAAAATTGAATTTTTGAGTCATGGAGAGTCCGTTTTACATGCTTGCATAGTCGATTTACATCTAGAAATCCTAATATTTCCAATGGTACTTTCAAATCTTCATTTAGATCTTGATAGGGAAGTCAAAAGTCCCCCGAAATATTAGGCATCATTTTTCAAAGGTTATTTTCAACGTCCTTTCGTTCAGAAAATTTACAGGATTTGTTGCAAACACTGCCTCTGAATGAGGAACCCCCACTAAAACAAATACACCTCAACCCTCATGGAAAGCTTCAAAATCTTGAATCATCGCCTTGATGTTTCATGTGCATTCGATACTGCAGTCAACTCCTTTATCAGTTTTTTTTGCAATTACCTCTTGAATGCATACAAAATTTTTCACTTGATTCTTCTTGTTCAATTTGAGCTCTCTTTCAACCTTTTCTATGTTTATTTCACTCTGTATTTTCTTTTCATTGATGTGTGGTGGTAGTGGAAGCTAGACCAAGATGCCATGTACTTCATGATCAGCTTTCAGGTCAAGAACTGCGTCCAGAAGATTTTATTCTGATACATCTCCTGGTAAGTCTGCATTAATGGATTTTAAGACAACCTCTGCACATGCTTTCCTCTTCATGTGTACATAAGTATGGGAATATTCCTTCACACCCACAATTATAACAGCCAAAGTAGGCACCTTTCCATATTTCTGGGAAACATCTTGGGCGACCTTGTTGTGAATAGGTTGGGCAATGGCTTTCCCCAACAGCAACCCACTTCACTTCCTCGCCATCTGCGACTCGAAACTAGGTTGATTTTCACACGGTTGACATGGTAATTCTCTGATACAGATGGGATGGCGCTGGTGAAAACTCTTTGTGTTACCAATTTGAACATGAAACCATATCATATTACCTATGAACACCATGAATTCAAAACAAAAGATATTGATTTGATGTCGCGGGATGGCAGGTACTTTCTCCTCTGTCTCTAATGATGAATGTGAATTCGTCATCTCCAACCCTCTCACTGTTGTCGCACAAAATCAAAAGCACGATCCACCATAATGTTCTATTAAAACGTGCACAAACGGTATCATCATCATCTTTTGTTTCAACTAGTGCTCCATAATGATTGTGTGACGTGTGTCGAGCGTGTCCCTTTTTTAATTTGGAACCATTAAAGTAAAATCCGTGTTTAGCACTTTCACCAGCTTACTTGCCTGCGGGGAGTACACCTTAACTGTTGAAAGCCGAGGCTTTCACCACCTAATCATCAACTTAGCAACATATGTTAGCTGGTGAAAAGCGTTTTTCACAAAATTTAAAAACAACCTTTTGGGGATCAATTTATTTCTAGGGTACAATTTTAAATCCTATGTTTTGACACTTTTAAAGTTTAAAAATTTATATAGAATCCTATTAATGACCACGCTATCACCTACAAAATGAAACACATTGACTAATTCATTTTGGGAGCTAACATGATGTAAATTTATATAAATTTATGTAAGCCCGTAGAGGTAGACAAGGAGTGTGAGTGAACTATTGTAATCTCCATGATTTGAATAATAAGACAATTGATATCTCTTCTTGGTGGGCGTAGCCAAACGTTTTGGTGAACCACGTAAATCCTCGATGTTTGATCTATATTTTGTTTTGAATCCATTGCATATTAGTTTAATATTGATTGTTATAGGTTAGCAATTGGTATCAGAGCCTGTGCATAAAACGAGGAAATGAGGACTGCAGAGAGCGTCGGTTTTTCAAGTCAGCATTGGGCGTCAAGGAGTGAGGGAGCGTTTATTAGCCACCACTTGAATTTCCTTGCGAAATCAAATCTCAGCGTTGGTTTTTCATCATAAGGGGAGCATTGTCGAATCTATCTGTCGTGGATCAAGAAACATTTGCATGCGTCCATTCCTTTGTCATAATTTGAGGAGTCCATTTAATGGCATTAGAGATGAAGGTGCACAACATTAGTGTAAAATTTTGTTCAGCTCATTGGCGTTAGAGATTAATGTCGTCTTGCATGATTCTTGCAAACATTGAATATTTATGCGATGGTCATGTCCCATTAACTAAGAAATATATGAAACACAGGTTGAGCAATATATGGTATTTTTTATTTTTATTTTTTTAGTAAAGGTATGAAGTTATGATGTTTATATCTATTTGAATTTTCATTAAGAGGAAGAGATATTATTTTAAAAGAATCACATAAGAGTGGAGGATATTTTAATAGTAGGAGAGGTGAATATATTTATAAAGAATAGTTTTATCTCATGGGTGGATGCTTTATAAAATATATTTGAGGTGGCCTATTTTATATATTATTAAAAGGTTTTTTGGATTAAACCTTTTAAAATTATTGTTCAACATTAAGTAAGATCATTCCTCCATATAAAGGCTTGGTTTTATAAGCAGTGGTTTTTTGGAATTTTTCCTTCTGCTAATGGCGAAAACTCAGAGTGCTAAATTCGAAATCAAGAAGTTCAATGGCAAGAACAATTTCGAGTTCTAGAAGGTTAAGATGCACGATAATCTCGTGCAACAAGGCATGGCGAAGGCACTTTTGGGAAAATCAAAACAACCCGCGACCATAACAGATGAAGACTGGGATGAGATCGATGCGAGAGCACTGAGTTCCATACGCCTATGTTTGGCCAATGATGTTTTTTTCAACATTGTTGGGGAGAAGACAACAGTCAGTTTATGGATGAAGTTGGAAAGCCTGTAAATGATGAAATCCTTGATGAACATGATCTTCCTGAAAATACAATTGTACAGTTTGTGCATGAAGGAAGGTACAAAAATAGTTGATCATTTAAATACTTTTAATACCCTCTTAGTTCAATTGACTAGCATGGGAGTAAAATTTGATTCTGAAGACAAGGAAATTACATTATTGTGTTCTTTGCCTACGTCATGGGATAACTTTGTTACCTCTATTAGTTTCAACACAAAAGAAAGTATTGAGTTTGATGTTATTGTTGTAGAACTATTGTCTGAGGAAACAAGGAAGAAAACCAATTCAGAAACCTCTACATTTGAGGTGATGATGGTCAGAGGCAGACCTAAAGAAAGAGGATAGGATCAGAGGGATTTCTCTCAGTCAAATTTGAAGGGAAAAAAGAGAAAGCTTAAGTGTTGGTTTTGTGGAAAATTGGGACATCTGAAGAAAGACTGTTGGAAGCGACAACAAGCCTCCAAAGACAACCCTCCAAAATAAATGAAGGAAGTAAATGCAATTGAAACAAGTTCAGCAACAGGTTCAGGTATGATCGATGAAGTTTTATCAATTAGTATTGGTTCACATCATGATCAACAGTGGTTATTATATTATGGTGCTTCAAATCACATTTGTCTTAATAGAAACTGGTTTGTTACTTACCAGTCTATAGATGATGGAATAGTTTACATGGGAAATGATATCTCGTGTAAAGTAGTGGGAATTGGTAGCATTCGAATTAAGATGTTTGATGGAACTGTTAAAATACTAACTAATGTGAGACATGTACCTAAGCTTAGGAAGAACCTAATTTCTTTGGGAGTCTTAGACACTGGAGGATATAAGAGTATTGTTCAAGGTGGAGTTATGAAAGTCTACAAAGGAATCCTATTGGTTATGAAAGAGAAGAAGGTTGGTAACATGTTTTTGTTAGAAGGAAGAATTGAGTCAGATCTGCGAAAACAGTATCTGAGAATGACAATGATTATGTTCGACTATGGTATCAACGGTTGGGCCATATGAGCGAAAAATGATTGAAGGTGTTATCTGATCGCAAGTTACTTCCTAGTCTAAAGTCTTTAAAGTTAGATTTATGCAAGCATTGTATCTATGGAAAGAAAAATAGGTAGAAATTTAAAACCGGAAGACACACTAGTGAGGGAATCCTTTACTATATCCATTCTGATGTTTGAGGACCATCCCCTACTATTTCATATGGAGGATCATCATATTTTGGAACTTTTATATATGATTTCTCTAGGAAGGTGTGGATCTATATGTTGAAAAGAATGGCTGATGTGTTTACTATTTTAGAGCATTTTAGAGCATTAGTGGAAAAGAGCACCGGTAGGTCTATTAAATGTTTAAGAACTGATAATGGTGGTGAATTTACTTCAATGGAATTTGAGAACTATTGCAAGGATTTTGGGATTGATAGGCACAAAACCACTACCTATACTCCTCAGCAAAACGGAGTTGTTGAACACATGAACAAGACTCTTCTAGAGAGAAAGGAGTATGCTAAGCAACGCCAACTTGCAGCAGGAATTGTGGGTAGAAGAAGTAAATACAACTTGCTATATGTTGAATCAATCACCATCAACAGCAATAGAGTGCAAGATTCCTGAAGAGGTATGGAAAGGCCACCCTTGTAATTATTCTAATCTTAAAGTTTTTGGTTGTGAATCCTATGCTCTAATTCTGAAACATTAGTGTTCTAAACTAGATCCAAAATTAAAAAGGATTATCTTTGTTGGATATGGTGATGGTATTAAGGCTTAGTTTGTGGGATCCTACTTCCCACAATATCACCATTAATGTAGATGTAATATTTGATTAATCATCTCTCATCAAATCAGATGTAGATGTTCAAATGAAACAAGAAGAAGTACCTAAGTATCAATAGATTCAGTTTGAAACCATTTCAAATACAAATGAAAGTGAACATGAACAAGTTTTTGAAGATGTTCATGAAGTGTTTCCTGCAGAGGAAGACATGGTTGATAATAACAATCAACAAAATGTGGATGAGCCACAAACTTCCCTAAGGAGGTCTACACGGGTCAGAAATCCTCTAAGAAGGTATGATGATTTTGTTTTGTTGGTTTCTTTAAGTACTAATGATGATGAACCTTCGTGCTATGAGGAAGCTGTGAAGGGTTCTAAAAGTGATAAATGGAAAGAAGCAATGAAGGATGAAATGAAGGAATTAGGGAGGAATGCCACATGGGACCTCGTTGAACTTCCAAGAGATAGGAGAATTGTAGGTTGCAAGTGGGTCTACAAGTTGAAGAAGGGTGTTGATGATAAGGTGGAAAGGTACAAAGCAAGGTTGGTTGCGAAAGGATATTCTCAGAAAGAAGGTATTGAATTTCATGAGATGTTTTCACCAGTTGTTAAGATTGTTTCAATTCGAAGTGTGTTAGCATTGGTTTCTTTACTTGATTTGGAGTTGGAGCAGCTAGATGTTAAGAATTCTCTTACATGGATATTTGGATGAGGAGATATACATGGAACAACCTGAAGGGTTCATTCAGAATCACAGCAAGAAATTTGTTTGTAGGCTCAAGAAACCAGTCTATGGTCTGAGGCAGTCGCCCAGACAATGGTACAATAAATTTGACTCTTTCATGGTGAGCCAAAATTATACAAGGAGTGAGTATGATCATTGTGTCTACTTTAAGAAATTGAATAATGGAATATTCATTATCTTAGTATTGTATGTTGACGATATGCTTTTAGCAAGCAAAATCATAACTGAGATCAACGGGTTAAAGGCTCAGATGGCTAGGACGTTCAATATGAAAGATCTAGGAGCAACAAGACAGATTTTGGGAATGGATATATTTAGAGACAAGAGGAATGGTAAGCTTTGGTTTTCACAACAGAAGTATGTTGAGAAGATACTTTTGAGGTTTAGTATGAATGATGTGAAACTAGTTTCAGTCACTTTGGCTTCCCATTTTAAGATTTCTTCAAGTTTATGTCCTAGTACAAAAGCATAAAAGGAATATATGTCTCGAATACCATATGCTAATGCAATAGGAATTTTAATGTATGTGATGGTTAGTACAAGGCCAAACATGTCATATGTAGTTGGGGTTGTCAACAGGTATATGGAAAATCCAGGTAGAGAGCATTGGGCAACAGTGAAATGGGCGCTTCAGTATTTGAGAGGCACAAGTGATTACTGTATCACTTATAACAGTGGTTGTGAATTAGTCTATGGATATGTTGATTCTGATTTTGCAGATGATTTGGACAAGAGAAGATCGACTTCAGGGTATGTATTTACTCTTGTAGGTGGAGCTATTAGTTGGATGTCAAAGTGATAGAACATTGTTTATTTATCCACTACAGAAGCAGAATATGTAGCTGCTTCACATGCTTGCAAAGAGAAAGTTTGGTTGAAAGGTTTGTTTGGTGAGTTTGGAAGGATGTGGGACAAAGTAAAGTTACTTTTTGATAGTCAAAGTGCTATTCACTTGGAAAAGAATCCATCCTAACATAGTAAAACAAAACATATACCTATCAAGTACCATTTTATAAGACAGGACATTGATGAATGTGGAGTCTCTCTTGAGAAAATGCATACAAAAGAGAATTGTGTAGACATGTTCACAAAACCAATACTGTTAGAGAAGCTACGATGGTGCTTGGCTTCTCTTGGCTTGCAGAAAAAGTGATGAACAAAAGGAAGGAGCAAGGTATCAGGTTAATTGTTGTCAAGGTGGAGATTGTTGGAAACTAGTGACAATGAATTCCTCCAGGATTAGGATTTCAGATCCTATAATCTAGCATTGGTTGTAACCAATACGACCAAGTTAGAATATGGATGATATTGCATTTAATAATCAGTTTCCTGTGTAAATGTATATAAATTTATGTAAGCCCGTAGAGGCAGATAAGGAGTGTGAGTGAACTACTGTAATCTCCATGATTTGAATAATAAGACAATTGATATCTCTTCTTGGTGGACGTAGCCCAACGTTTGGGTGAACCACGTAAATCCTCGATGTTTGATTTGTATTATGTTTTGAATCCAATACATATTAGTTTAATATTGATTGTTGCAAGTTAACAATTATGTGGTAGGTCATGAAGTGCAACAAAGAGAGCTAATGGGGAAAATCTAGTTGCCATGATTCTAGGAGTGCGTGAAGGACAAGGCGGACTAGATGATGAACACTTAGGGCTACCAACTATTGTTATAGATAAAATCAATGCATGACTTTTTAGAGGACTAACTGATGATTGTAAGGGAAAATTAATTAAATATATAAATCTCTTATCATCAAAAATAATTTGGGACATATATGACTCTGACTTAGATCTAAATAAGGACTGCTCAAATTTTATGTCAAAATTCATATCATGAATAACCTTTACTCCATATTTACACAATGATGAAACTCGATCCAGAAAAATACCTGATTGTGGTGCTTTCTTATCAACTTTGCACATAATCTTTTCTGGATTATCAACATCTTCTGGAGAGTTAGGATCTAGATGATGCCTTGTGTGTTGTTGGGAAATTATACCCTACGGACTAACAAGCTAGGGTTTAAACTTGCATGCAGATCATGACCCTTAAGAAATTACTTTTAACCTTCTACCCCAAATCTAAAACCCTTTTTCACATGCACACATGGGAAGAACCCACTAACCTTTTTATCGGCGTTTGGTGTAGATCCTCCGTTGAGCTTTATCCCGTTGCTTCTGCTGCTCCTTCCACAAAGCGATCCTGCAATCAAGACAAAACTACACATGCATGCTATTGTTCTACTAGAGGATTAGAGGCTAAACATAAATCAAATGAAATACATAAGACTCGTGCATTTGGGACGGAAAAAGTATCTTTTTATTAATCTCAAGATGAATCAACTTACAATGATTATAGAGACCGGCCACCATTCCTCGATCCTGATCCTGGGCTCCTCCTCTTCTTTGTCCTCCAACTGCTTTGCTTGAATTCTCCTAAAGCTTGAGGAAAGGCTAAAGGGTTGGGACAAAACGGATTCGGCAATTGGGTAGAGTTTCTTTGCTATGATTTTCCTCCTTTGAATAATACCCCTACCCCTTCTTTTATAGGCTAGAAGGATCTAGGGTTTTAGACGAACTTTCGGCCATGCATGGCTAGGAGTTCCAGTTAACTGACCCGAAGCTTTTCGTCCCGGCGGAAACTTTCCTGATTTTTTGCTTTTCTTAGGTAAACGCGGGCTGTAGTGGGCTATCCCGCGGTCCAACGTGCGCAGTAGAAGGTCAGCAAGCATTCCACCGCGCCCAGTGTTAGGTTAGGGCGCGGGTTGCTTATTTTAAGTGGTTCTTCAGGGTTTTATTCAGCATGGCTTTGGCAAGGAAGAGACATGAGTAGGCCTGATGCCAGGTAAGCATGAATGGTGCAATTTAGGGTTATAACAGATGCCCCCTAATGTGTGAGGTCAGAAGAGCATCTGATGGCCGAAATACATTACCAATTCTTTACCAATCTG
>ML780696.1:265025-283413 GCA_009831015.1 Picea engelmannii | reverse complement strand
TTTAAAGGGTCTGAAAAGGGCTTAAAAGGAGACCCGTTTAAGGAACGTTCTTCTGGACCAATTTAACGAGTGTGAAGAAACAAGGTCACTCGACAATCTTTTCATCTTTAAGGAGTCTAAAAAGGGCTTAAAGAAGACTCCATGATGGTTACTTTTCTCAGTTAATCCGGACGAGATCGAAAATCATAAATGCAGTCTCACCGGATGTTTCTTTTGGGTCTCAAAGCGAGCTTGAAGAACAACAAAGGTAGCCCATGATCGACACTTTGAGGGTCGATGTCAGGTATCGCTTCGTAAGACCAGGCAAAAACGTCGCGGAATTCTTGGAAAAGATCCGTGTAAATCTGAATTTCTTCGGGGGAGCAATCCGCTCCGACGAAGACATTCTCCATGACACCAGGGTTTCAGGGGATATTGATAGGTATAGTGGCAGCGATAGTCACCATGTTTCCCTCAGCATAAATTTCCTGTGTAGCTAAAAGGTTGATGGGACAAGGCTGATCCCCCGTCATGGTGATAGTGAATTCTCCTGCCTCAATTCGGTGTAACTCTGGGAGGAAATATGATCTGTGATGAAGATCTTCCCAGGGTTTGTCCGGACCGGTCATTGCCTCAATTATAGCTTCATCTGAAGGCAAGACTAAATCTAACGAATCAGTGTTGGCAAGAGAATCCTGAGCCCAGATAGGCTCTGGAAGTGGATCCAACTCTTGTGCGGGAGCCGGATCAGGAGTAGCTGAAGCTTGCTGGACCAAAGAGTACGCTACTTCAGCGGCCGACAAGGGCGTAGACATGCCCGCATGCCCCGTCGCATCCATCGTATCAGATGGGGAAGGAAGAATCCACGAATCCTCAAAGTAAGTCGTGTGGAACGACGAAACATGGAAAATCTCGGCCTTATGGTGAGTTGATATAAACTTGACATCGCCTTGAGGAGGTGGGTAATCGAAAGTACCCATCAAAGATGGGCACAAACTGACTCCTATATTAACGACACTGGCTTGAGGATTATCTACCATGGGAACCGTGGATGCCCCCAAGGCTGGGTCAGGCCGAGAGAAGGACAACTGATCTATAGTCACTATCCGGCCTTCATGTGGAAACAAGAGGACTCGGAAAATGGTAGCGACCACCGCTTGCATGGCGTAAGTCCAAATACGACCTAACAAGAGATTGTAGTCGATGGGGGCATCGAATACCTCTACTTCGATGCACATGGTCTTTCCTCCTAACTGCACAGGGAAAGAAGGAATGATGCCATGTGGTCGGAAAGAACGACCGTCGAACGTAGTAAGGAGAGTAGGTGATGGAGACAACTCGGGCTGACCAATTGCTTTCCAACATGCTAACGACATAACGCAAGTTGAAGCGCCCTCGTCGACCACCGTGCGGTAGATATTGCGTGTAAAAGTTTTTGTGGGGTGAGCCACTACTATCTGAAATGCGACGTGGTAAGGCAGACGAGGTTTCAGGTCAGTCGTATCTAACATGATGGTACCCGGGTTACAAGTCTCAGTAGAGCCTAAAGCATTCAACAAGGCCTTCCTCTGAGCAGGGAAACTTTGGAGGACCTCCAAAGCAGACATAGCACAAGGGGTTTGCGATAAATCTTCCACCACAGAGTAGTTCTGGGCGGCCCTTGCGTTTGGATTGTGAGAAGCCCTCTTAAACTCACCCTTTGGAATGCGTGTCATTGTTTCACCCAACGTCTTCTCAATCTGTAGAGGAAGAGATGGGATCTCGGATTCTTTGCCCTTCTCAGAGGCACTTGGTTTGCTATAGTCGTGTGCTCTAGTTGTTATGAAAGCATCACTTCTAACCATGTATACGTTCGTGGAAGAGGGGTTATTTGGGGGAGGGCAGTTTTCTTGGCTGCCCCCTTCCCCACTTGCAGAGGCTTGAGTTAAATTTTGCCCATGCTGAAAGGGATTAGTCAACACCGCTTGCTATTGTTATGTGACAAACTTCTGGGCCTCCGCAAGTCGAGGGCATAGATGGGTCGGGTGGTCTTCCGCACATAAGTTGCATGGATACTTCGCTCTCTTCTTTTTCGTGGTGCCCTCGCCAGCATTATCGTTTGGTTTTTTATCCCCCTTACTTTTCTTGCGTTGTTTTTTCTTCCCTTCAGGCTGCTGGTTGGCCTTTGGGTTAGTCGTCTGCACAGAGTGTACTTCTGACATTTGAGTAGGAGGAGAAGCCAAAGCAGTAGTCTGGCTAGCCGCTGAGTGTTGTATAGATAACTGCTGCAATTGTTTTGTCAATTGCTCAGCGAGCTTAGTTTTTGCCGAACTGACGATACCGTCAGCATGTGGTCTGACTCTCTGTCTGGTTTTATCCAGAATCGATCGTGGTGCATCTGGCAGGATGGTGTACAATAGACCAGACTGAGAGTAGATAAGCTCAAATTGTTGAGCCCTCATGATGGCATCTTCCTCGGAGAAAACCCCTGAAGTTGCGACGTCTTTGGATAACTGCGGAACTAAAGACTTAAGGAACCACTCAAGCAGGAATGTTGGAGGTACCGGTACCTTGATAAGACTCTTTTGACGTCGCCACTCTTGAATATGATCCGAGATATGGTCCGCTGTCGTCTGCTCGAAATTGGCTAGCAACTCTGTGCCGGCGTCATATCTCACAGGTAACTGGAAATGGTTTAGGAAGGCCATCGCCAGTTCGCCAAAAGAAGAATATCGTGAGCAGTCAAGCTCGATGTACCATTTCGCGGCACTCCCAATAAGAGTGCGTTGAAACAATCGCAACTGGATGGAGTCATCTTTCAGTGAGTTAGATGAACACCAGAGATGGAAAGTAGTCACGTGATCACCTGGATCTTCGTTAGGCTTGGCCTTGAACTTTGGAATGTCCGAAGGAAACTTTGTTGGCATAGGAGGCCAACGTGGATCGTGACAGATGGGATCATTTAACAACCGTGTCAAATCCGGCAAGTGTAACGTCGCCAAGAATGGTAGTTTTGGTTGCTGCTGATAGCCTGGATAAAGGGGTCCTGGAGTTTGACTAGCACCAGGTTGCCAGGAAAAGTTTGGCTGTTGGCCCGGGATCTGGCAGAAACCATGGCCCTGACCAGCGTAAGGGTTTTGCATCTGAGGAGACATCATTGGATGACTCCCCATGAAAGACATAGGATGTTGGGCATTCATCGTGTTCGACGGACTTTGGGAAGGATTACCCCATGTCGGTCCTGACGAGAGAGGCATAGAAGTCTGTCCGGGGTTCCAGTGACTGTGGAAAGAATTACCCCAGATCGGCATTCCAGAGGAAGGAACGGATCCTTGTCCTGAGTTCCAAGGTCCAGGTATATGTGCCCCCAGCGCAGGAATAATACCCTGTGCCGGCGTAGACTGTCCAAAAATGGGTGTGCCCCGAGCTGGGAAAGCAGCGGATGCGAAAGTGTTATTACCAAACATCATGTTCCAAACAAACAGTGACGAACCTACCGGCTGAGTTTGCTCAGGTGTTCCTTGACTCCCTGCTCCAAATGGACTCTTATGTGTAGGCTGCCCGGTGGACTGTTGATGCGGACCACCAAGCGAAGGGGACGAAGGAGGGATGTGACCTCCAGCATAAGGAAAAGCGTTGAAAGGGGCAGGAATGCCCCCTAGTTGACCTTGCAGGGGAGCGTTAGAGCTCCCTGCCCCCAGACCCAAAGTCTGTAAAGTGGAGGAAGTGAGTACAAGACTTGTACCTGAACTAGGCATACCGTATGAAAACGGAGCGCCTGTCGCACTAGGTGTGTAAGGAGGTGTGGCCGCCGCGATAGATGGGGTCGGTCCACTATGCGACGTAGTTGCGGCCGAGACCGTGGTGGCCCGGACCGCCGACAAAGGCAAGTTAGGAGAAGCTTCTCCTGTGGTAGCAACAGTGATGGGAATGGAAGAGTTCCCGGAGGAAGTAGCAGCGTCTGTTGCCATAGATGTATGTGGCACTGACAGGAATTTGGTAAATTGGACTGGTACAATAACCGGTGTTCAGATATCAATGTTGGAGGTTTCAACCAATCCAAGATTGGCGGTCGATTCCTCGGGAAGTTGTTCGGGCTCAAAAGCCCCGGTTGCTTCAAAAGACCCTTGATGGTCCAGCTTCCGCCTTAGTGGTAGCGGGGGTGGCTCCAGTATAACCGGCGGCAGGCCCAGAAGCCTTCGTGACCGGCGAAGCTCTGAATCCTCCACTGTGTGAGAAGATTCATGACACACTAAGGTATTCTACACGAACAAACAGTAACACTCGCTAACAGAAATCCCCTAGAAGATAAATCAAGCAAGCACTAAACTAGTTGGAAGAACAGTTACAACAACCAACACTAGAGAAACTTACCGGTGCAAGTGCAACTCGAATACGGAAGCACACTCCGGGTATACTCTGCAAAGCGTGGCCCGATGTCTGTCCTAGGTACCGCGGTATACCCCCGCAGTCACCTGTGTATGTCCCTAGAAAAGATTGGCAACTAGTTTGCCAGCACGTGAACAGTCACCAGGCGAGTACAGTCGGCAGTCGGGTAGACCACAATGAGCAGGGTATCAAGCCCGAAACCTGTCAAGGGTATTGAGAGAAAATGGTCCGGAAGACAACTGAGGACCTCGAACGGATTCGAGACCCACGAAGCTCTGTGGCAAATGCAAACGATGGAATCCCTTAACAAATCCTCAATATGTGTTCTCCACAACGCTCGGTCTAGCTTTGGAGGGGTTATCTCCGCTACCTTTCCTTACGCGACCTCATGTTTAGCCCCTGTGTTAGAGGGGGGTCCCGAATAACTTTCCGTAACTGGACTTCTACACTCCCTATTGACAGCCTCCAATGTTTAGTTTGGGTGGCCTTGGAGAATTTACTCTCCAACCTATTCCAAGGCCCTAGTCCTGAGCTAGTGTATGCACCCTATAAACAAAAAGTCTACTTGATTTTAATTAGCATTGCTTTTAATGGGATTTTTAAGTCACAAGGTACGAAAGTGAAACTGATGGTGTGTAAAAAGACTCAAAGCAAAATGAACAAGAAATGCTTGGAAACAAACTTTTACTAAAATGCAAAACCAACAACTTTCAATAAAAAGACTTCTTTTCTTTTCAAAATTACTAAGATTTCATGCAGTAAATATGAAGAACTTTCGCTCAGATCTGCGAGCTACTTATACTTGACATGCACTGCAAACACTTATGCAAAAAGACTTCTTTCCTAGCTACTAATGCAACAACACAATCTTCAAACCAAGAAGAAAATGAAACAAGATATTTTTTTTTTTTATTTAATTGCAAAATAACGCAACAAGGAAAAATGATGACAAGAACAAAACCAAGAGAATGAAAATAAAACTCTGGCTTGAAGCGTAGATCGCAAAAAGAATCAGAGCACAAAATGCGAAAACATCAATCAAGACATCACCGATTCTAACACTTGCCTAAAAACCATAAAACAACAATTTTTTCTTTTTGTCCTTCCTATCAAAACATTAAGTAAGCAAAAAACAAGCTAAGGATATGAGGCCCTAACTTACTAACTGTGCACCCTAGACTCCAAACCCTGAAAGGAACGCTTCTCACCACAGGAGGGGATGACTGCCCCACCCAGGCTGAGAGATAACCAAACAGACCCGCGACTGTCGCTGAGACAACACGCGTTCAAATGCGTGCTGAGCTACAACAACACGTGGGTACCCGCGGGCTAGGCTTAAACAGGCCGCGAGTAGGTATAAAATCAAAGAAAAAATCAAACACAGGCATCCCAGTCCTGAAAGAGGCCTTTGATATTGACAACCAGAGTCTCTGAAAGGCTTGGATTCTTCTACTTCGACAGAAAAGAAAAATTTGCAAAAAAGAAGATAAATGCAAAGAACAACCAACACAATGAGGCAAACTGAAAGCAAGACAGTAAATCAATCAACATCCAGACAGGATCCAGAAATCCCCCTGAGAAGATAAACCTCTAACAGAGAAGAGGAGACGGCCTCTTAAGCTTCCTGGTCTCTACACGCTACTGAAACCACTACAACAAGCGTTCAACCACGGGCTGTAGAAGGTTAGGGCGCGGGTTACACGCGGGCAGGGCTTCTGCAGGCCGCGGGTACCTCTGTGTGTCCCGAGAATAAAAGTCAAGCAACAGTCAAGGAAAAACTGGTATTGATAACTAGGTTCCCTACTAGCTTTTGACCTAACAGAAAACAAAAACAACAAAGAAACATAAACTGAACTTCTTTGAACTACCCAAAAGACCTTTAACCAAATCCGGAAACCCTAAGAGTAAAATATCCCCAGTGGAGTCGCCAATTCTGTTGTTGGGAAATTATACCCTACGGACTAACAAGCTAGGGTTTAAACTTGCATGCAGATCATGACCCTTAAGAAATTACTTTTAACCTTCTACCCCAAATCTAAAACCCTTTTTCACATGCACACATGGGAAGAACCCACTAACCTTTTTCTCGGCGGTTGGTGTAGATCCTCCGTTGAGCTTTATCCCGTTGCTTCTGTTGCTCCTTCCACAAAATGATCCTGCAATCAAGACAAAACTACACATGCATGCTATTGTTCTACTAGAGGATTAGAGACTAAATATAAATCAAATGAAATACATAAGACTCGTGCATTTGGGACGGGAAAAGTATCTTTTTATTAATCTCAAGATGAATCAACTTACAATGATTATAGAGACCGGCCACCGTTCCTCGATCCTGATCCTAGGCTCCTCCTCTTCTTTGTCCTCCAACTGCTTTTCTTGAATTCTCCTAAAGCTTGAGGAAAGGCTAAAGGGTTGGGACAAAACGGATTCGGCAATTGGGCAGAGTTTCTTTGCTATGATTTTCCTCCTTTGAATAGTACCCCTACCCCTTCTTTTATAGGCTAGAAGGAGCTAGGGTTTTAGATGAACTCTCGGCCATGCATGGCTAGGAGTTCCAGTTAACTGACCCAAATCTTTTCGTCCCGGCGGAAACTTTCCTGATTTTTTTCTTTTGTTAGGTAAACGCGGGCTGTAGTGGGCTAGCCCGCGGTCCAACGCACACAGTAGAAGGTCAGCAAGCGTTCCACTGCGCCCAGTGTTAGGTTAGGGCGCGGGTTGCTTATTTTAAGCGGTTCTTCAGGGTTTTATTCAGCATGGCTTTGGCAAGGAAGAGACATGAGTAGGCCTGATGCCAGGTAAGCATGAATGGTGCAATTTAGGGTTATAACATTGTGTGTTTCCTTTCAGTAGCCAGGATTCTCTAACAAAACATTATCTTCAACAACTGATATTCAAAATTGGAGTCGCCAAAGTGAAAATTCAAAAAATGTTGTGACTGATTCACTGTCACCCTCAGGAACCAGATTTGCAAATTTCATCGTTCTCCCAAGGAAAACTTCACCTTCACTCCCTGCCAATGGCACCAAAATGCTATCAATATGTAATTTTATTTTGACTGAGGAAAGCAAAGAACAAAGGTAACCAAAAACCAAATTAAGGCTGGAAGATAGCCCTTCCAACCCAGAGGGGGCTCTCTCTCTCTTCAAATCAATCACTGAAAGGATTGATTTTTTATTTCATCCAAAGACTAGATCTCTAAGGTAATATTGAATTTATAGGGTTGGTGGCAATGTGGATAGAAATTCCATTGGGCAATGGAGTCACTAAAGGTCAGAAATCAATGAAGGCTTACTGGATACTTGGTGGATTGAAAAGTGATTGATCAAATACAAGATAAAAATAATTTCTTTAGGCCAATTAGATATCGTTGTAGATAGAATATTACAGGGGAAACAAATAACCCCTTAGGGAATATAACAAGGATGAATCCCAAGATGATTATAGTAGAAAAACAATTGAATTACATGCAACAGAGCATCACATGCAAATGAATTTTGATACATATAGTTCAAGTTAACACAAAGAAGAAACAATATGACATAGATGCATTTAAACTAGAAGGAAAAGAATGAAGATTGCATGCATAAGGTAGAAAAATCACTTGTATCTCTGGAGTCAAATCTGGGGGACTTATGATCTAGCAATTTGATTAATATCAGAAAGAGTTTACAAAATGTATTCAATAATATCTTCCTTACACACTTGCCAACCTTCATCTCTCATAGCTTCATGAAATATATACAAAAATATCTTCCTATGCTGCCAAAATTCGAATTCAACTATCATCCTATGATAATGCTAACAATTACACACATTTAGCAACAAAATCTTCAACAAACTGCTGCCAGGATGGTGTCAACATGGGCTCATTAATTGTGTCATATAAACTTGATAAAATCGATCTTTAAATCCCTAAAAATGATGATCTTTGACCTTGATACTCGTTGGAGGTGATGTGACACATATGATGATATGCCTTGTCAATCTGGAGGTAAACTGGTTGTTTTGTCATTGTTGCACAACATGCTTGCTACGTAACAACAACCTACAAGAGAAGCGTGACACAGTTGTGAAACAATTGATCTTCTTGTAATTGGTTTGCTTTTCTTGATCTAGATTGATTGATGGGGATATTTAATGATAACAACAAACTAAAAATCATGGAAAGGTTCCCAAGAACCCTTTCTTTCCTTTAGAAAACATGTTTACTTCTCACACCTTAAATCTTTGACATATGTAAACTGCCATGAAGATCTCACTTTACTTCCTAATTGTCAAATTATTTAAGTTGATGCAGTAAATGTTTATTTCATTATCACACTGAGATATGCCATTCCAATATTTAACAAGAACCTCATACAACTGCTCCAAATTAGACTGATATAGTTGCGCATTGTGCCTGTTGCGCAACTGTAAATTTGTCATTCACAAATCAAAATTGAAATTTCCAATGCATAATAGGGAAACAAAACTAATCATGTATAATGATCCATAAAATATACCAATATGCATAAGAATTCCATCCAAACACTTCGGGGGTTTTAATAATTAGAATTAGGATTTTTTGATGTGCATAGGGAAAAAAAAATTGATGAATCTAGCTCGAGGGCATTGAATTTTTGTTTCTTCAGCAAGAAAATCAAGCTTTCCTTTTCCCTTCTTATCTATCTCCAATTGTTGCAAGCTTTGTTTGAGGGCTATGTTCTCCTTTCTCAAAGTCATATGTTGCTTATATATGTTCTTAAGTTTTTTATGTAGGGGTAGATTCCTTTTCACCAAATTGTCTATTGCAGGCTCACACTCATCAAGGAGTTCTTTACATTTCATATTTGTCTTTATATTCTCCTCCATTTGTTGGATGGTCATATCTTGTGCTTCTCTAAATTGTTTCCTTAACCTCTTGAAAGTATGTTTTCCATCATCTTCTTTCCTTTCTGTTGGATGATTTTTTGTTGGAGGTTCCTCCTAGGTTTTTAACTTCCTGGATGAGGATCTAGTTCTGAACTCTTACCCATTGCTTTCCCGGTAACCGAAATGCTGAAATCTCCTTCCTTTCGGGGATTTCCCCAAAACCTTGTCCGTGTGCACCTTTCCAGACTTCAGGATTCGCGATTTTGCGAATCCTCCACAATCAATCCTTGGTCCTTCAACTTCTTGGTATCTGAAACCTTGATGGGTTTGGATCTCTGCCACATGTCCTATGAAATGGATGATCCTGATCTTTTCTCTATTTCGTGTACTGGGAGTTTGAAACTCTCGATACCAAGACCACAGTCTTCTCTACATCCCGAACTCCGAATAGTCGAAATGTCGAAGTTCTGCTCCAAAGGTAAGTTGCGTTTTGTGACTTTAGAGTTTTCACCGTAAAGTGCCCCGGTCTCTTGTCATCGGGATTCCCAAAATGCCGAACCCCGAATCTCTGAAATGTTGAAATGATCTAGCGGCTCCTCTCCTTTGCATACGAGGATTAAAGCTCGTGCATCTCCTCCTGGATCCGATGGCTATCAGCTATCCATGCGAGATCTGACGGTAGTTGTAGCTCCTCCCTGAGCTTACACTTTCTTCCTTTTCCTTGGAAGATTTTCTGAAATCTCAAAGACCTCAGCCTTTGCTTTCTACTGTGAAACCTGTATCTTTGGCTCTCACCTGCGTTCTTAAAGACGTTGTCCCTCCTGAGCTTTCGGGACTTGTGAAACCTTGAAAGGTTTCCCTGACTTCCTGCACTCCTTGCAGTTGTTTCTCTGTGCACAAAGGCACTCTTCCTCCTAAGCTTTCTGTCTCTGAAACCTCAAAGGGTTTTCTTAACCTTTGCACTCCTTGCAGAGTCTTTGCACACACAAAGGTGTTATTTTTCCTGAGCTTGAGAACTTGAAACAAGTTCTTCCTACGCACACTCCTTGTGCTACTGAGTATTTCACTAAACTCAGATCTGAGAAGATTTCTTGGAAAGAAAACTCTCTACGCCTGCCTGGCATTCTTCTTCTCAATGCACACCTTGCAGAGCCTATAGGTTGTTCAACAACCCTATAAAGGTCTTCCTTGGACACTTCTTCTTCTCTGAACTCAAAATAAAGTTCTTATGTGCTTTCTTGCCCCTGCTTAATTCCCTCATGGCAGAGCTCTACAAAACCTACAGTGGTTCTATGTTCTCAGTGAACTCGAAAGAGAGTTCATCCCATGCACCTATTACACACACTCGATGCCCTCCTGGAAGAGCTCTACAGAACCTCGGACATTTTGTCTTCTTACTAAACTCAAACAAGATTTCTCCTATGCAATCTCTGCACCTTCTCAATGCCCTCCTGGAAAAGCTCTACAGAACCTTCAGTAGTTCCGGTTTCCTCCTCTATGCCCTCCTCGGCACAGTTCCACCTCCAAGGTGTTCAACAACCTTGAGGATTCTCCCTGAGTCTAAGACTTCCGCTAGTGCGCCCTCCTGGCACGTCCTTGTCTGAATCCGCAGAATTCAAAAGTGCACACGTTGCACTGGCTTACAAAGACCGCAGTACTCTGTCATGCACTCTTGCATGAAGCCTCAAAGAACCAGACCTGAAATCAATGAACTCAAAAGATAGCAAACTCTATCTGTCCCTGCAAATGCACATCTATAACATACATCTATAGCATATAATAACACACATATGGCATTCATTCATAAATGCAGAATCATTGCAGGAAAAACTGCTCTATTTGTATTAAACAAGAAATGCCTCTTTACAATGTGGTTTGAGCTCGGACTGCAACAGAGTCTTGACTCTCTCTTCCTCTCCTCTCTTATATGCACTCTATGCACTCTAATTACAAAATAAGATATAAGATCTTTTACATGAGGGGGCTCTTTGAGCTATTCCCTCCAAAGCTACCTACTCTCATTAATCACATTCAATTTACAATGAATGGTTGTCTAGTCCGGATCAGATCTAGATTTCAGCCTTACAACCATTGAAGGCCTCCTTTAACTACAGCCTACGCATATGCATGGCTTTTTGGCTCTACTAGCATTACAAGCATTAAATACATTTTTCAATTTGAAAAACGTGAGCAGGTTGGCGCCTCTCCTCCTTAAATGTGTGCTTGATGTGCCTCGCTGGATGGCGTGTTGCAAGCATGGAGCGATGCTCCTGCATCATACTCCTCAGTTGCAAAAATCATGAGCTCCTACTCATGAGCTTCCCAGCATCACTGCTGAAATCCTCCTGGATCCCAAACAGTTCTTTGGAGCTGACCATCTGCTCCATCTCTTTGTTGTTGTTGCTGCTGCATCCCTACTACTATGGTAGATTCCCTCCTACTCAGCTTCTCCTCACTGGTGGATTCTTTTGCTGACCTCAACATCAACCTCCTGATTTTCTCAATCTCCTCGTCCAGCTAATCTAGTGGCTGGCTCTCTTTAAGCAATCTCCTCAGCTGAAATTTCTCTTTGCAAATGGGTAGATCAACTAGATCTCCCATGTTTCCTTCTTCATCTCTTGTGGCCTTAGCTTGCCACCTTGCTGCAGAGTTCAGCTCTGCAGTCTTATCCTCTTGCCTGATTTGTTGTTCAGCTTCTCCCTGTGGCAGTTATGTTGCTGCCATTTCTGTTGCTGGCATGTCTCCAGCTTCCTCCAGCTGCTCCTCAGACTAGAATTTTCCCTTTGTCTCCAACCTAATATGTTGGATGTGCATGCCTTGCACTATCACCCTCTTCTCCAGGGCTTCTAATTCTTCACACAGATCAGCAAAGTCTATGCTATCTGCTTCATCTTCTACTTCTTCTGCAGTCTCCAGTACTACAGTTTCCTTCTTTTTGACTCCCTGGCTGAAAATTTTGAGCCATTCCAGCGAATGCTCATCTTCTTCTACTGCAAGCTCCAGTGCTACAGTCATCTCCTTTTTAGCTTCTCGACTGAAAATTTCGAGCCATTCTTCTGAATTCTCCTTTTCCTTTGCTCGGGTAGTCATCAGTGGCTGCTCCATTTCTTATTCTTCGTTGACAGTCTCTGCTGGTTGTCTCTCTTCTGTTGTTGCATTGGCAACAAAAAAAATTGCCTCATTTGGGCGATGTGGCAAGAATACCTCTATTCCCCCAATCATTAGAATGCTTTCATGATCTTCCTTTGTCATCTCTTCTTGCTGATATGAACTCACCTCTGAGCTCATCTTCTCTCCCTTGCCCACCTGGAAGTCTATGATATCATTCGATCCCATCTCAGTGCCCTCCTGGCAACCTGAATTTTCTGTTCTGCCCTCCTGGCAGTCTTTGAGATCATCCTATGACCTCTTCTTATTGCCCACCTGGCAAATTGAAAATCCATCTCTGCCCACCTGGCAGTCTATGAGATCCTCTGGTAATCTCATACCATTGCTCTCCTGGCAATATGAATTTCCAATGTTGTCCTCCTGACAGTCTATGAGATCCTCCAACAGTCTCATCTCATTGCCCACCTGGCAATTGGAAAATTCATCTCTGCCCTCCTGGCAGTTCATGAGATCTGTAACCGATCTATCTTCCTCATCATCATCACTGAGATTTCTCCCAGTCTCTGGTTCACAGATATGAACCATCTCCTCTTCATCCCTGAGGCTTTCAGCATGCCTCAGTCATCTCTTCAACAACCATTGTTGTCTTCTGGCCAACAATTTCTTGACTGGCCACTTTGCTTTCCTCCTCAGAGGCCATTCATACACCCATCGCGACTTTGCATCCTGCTGCATTTTCAATGCAAGTTCTTCCATTTTCGCCCTTAAATCAGCGAGCTCTTCATCTATTTCTGCTTTACTCATCTGCTCTGGGTTCTTCTTTCCAACGCATCCATGGCATTCAGTAGCCATCTTCTTGTTAATCTGCCCTCCTAGAAAATATGTGTTGTCACTCTGCAACTAAGAGTGCTTCCAGCCTTTTCTCTATAGTCCTCCTGACTACCTTTTGATTGTTGCGCACCTGCAATAATCTCCACAGAGTTTCAACACTCTGCTTCCTCTTCTTCTCTTCTGCCTCCTTCTACCTGTAGTATATAGACAAAAAATCAACTCTGATACCAAATGACACAAACCCACGACCCTCGGGCCAAAGTCCGCTACAGGATCATTCTTCTTTGCTGAGTCGAAATAGCTCTTCGGGCTCCTACTCAGAAACCCTTAAACAAATTCAATCCACAGGTCCTTTCTTTCCACATGGCCTCCAAGATATGACCACGACCCTTTCCCGAAAAAGGGATTTCGGAATTTGCGACTTCGCGAGTCCTAATGTCAAGTTCCTTGTCTTCTCAATCCTCTGAATGTCGAAATGCCGAAATGGCAATATTCTGGCCTATGTGACCACTTTTCCCCATGACCACACACCTCTTTCGAAACTTCGGGGTTTCCAACGCCGAAATGCCCCAGTTCCCTGTCTGCGAGATTCCCGAAATCCTAAACCCCAGTATGCCGAAATCTGACCCGACGCTATTCCTCCAACACTTTCGGGATTTTTCGTTTCGGAACTTCGCGATTCTCGTTGCCAAAATACTTGGCCTCTCGTACTCTTGGTATCCGAAATACCGAAGTACCGAAATCCCAAAACTACGGTCCTCCTTCTCCTGAGCAAGATCTTTCGGGATTCTGTGGGTCAAGAGTTCTGAACTTTACCCCTTGCTTTCTTGGTAACCGAAATGATGAAATCTCCTTCCTTTCAGGGATTTCCCCAAAACCTTTTCCATGTGCACCTTTCGGGACTTTGGGATTCGCGATTTCGTGAATCCTCCGTGACCAATCCTTGGTCCTTCAACTTCCCGGTATCCAAAACCCCGATGGGTTCGGATCTCTGCCACGTGTCCTCTGAAATGGGCGATCCTGATCTTTTCGCTATTTCGCGTATCGAGAGTTTGAAACTCTCGGTACCAAGACCACAGTCTTCTCTACAACCCGAGCTCCGAATAGTCGAAATGTCGAAGTTCTGCCCCAGTCTCTTGTCATCGAGATTCCTGAAATGATGAACCCCGAATCTTCGAAATGCCGAAATGATCTAGCGGCTCCTCTCCTTTGCATACGAGGATTAAACCTCGTGCAAATCCTCCTGAATCCGATGGCTATCGGTTATCTGTGCGAGATCTAATGGTAGCTGTAGCTCCTCCTTGAACTTACACTTTCTTCCTTTTCCTTGGAATATTTTCTGAAATCTCAAAGACCTCAGCCTTTGCTTTCTACTGTGAAACCTGTATCTTTGGCTCCCGTCTGCATTCTTAAAGACGTTGTCCCTCCTAAGCTTTCAGGACTTGTGAAACCTTGAAAGGTTTCCTCGACTTCCTGCACTCCTTGTAGCTGTTGCTCTATTCAAAAAGGCACTCTTCCTCCTAAGCTTTCTATCTCTGAAACCTCAAAGGGTTTTCTTAACCTCTGCACTCCTTGCTGAGTCTCTGCACGCACAAAGGTGATATCTGTCCTGAGCTTGAGAACTTGAAACAAGTTCTTCCTGCGCACACTCCTTGTGCTACTGAGTATTTCGCTAAACTCAGATCCGAGAATATTTCTTGGAAAGAAAAATCTCTACGCCCACCTGGCGTTCTTCTGCTCGATGCACACCTTGCAGAGCCTATAGGTTGTTCAGCAACCCTGTGAAGGTCTTCCTTGGACACTTCTTCTTCTCTGAACTCAAAACAAAGTTCTTTTGTGCTTTCTTGCCCCTGCTCAATGCCCTCCTGGCAGATCTCTACAAAACTTATAGTGGTTTTGTCTTCTCAATGAACTCGAAAGAGAGTTCCTCCCGTGCACCTCTTACACACGCTCGATTCCCTCCTGGCAGAGCTCTACAGAACCTTAGACATTATGTCTTCTTACTGAACTCAAACAAGAGTTCTCATGTGCAATCTCTACACCTGCTCAATGCCCTCTTGGCAGAGATCTACAGAACCTTCAGTAGTTCTGGTTTCCTCCTCTATGCCCTCCTCTACACAGTTCCACCTCTAAGGTGTTCAGTAACCTTGAGGATTCTCCCTGAGTCTAAGACTTCCGTTGGTGCGCCCTCCTGGCACGTCCTTGTCTAAAT
The DNA here is from genome assembly GCA_009831015.1 of Picea engelmannii. Classification (NCBI taxonomy): domain Eukaryota; kingdom Viridiplantae; phylum Streptophyta; class Pinopsida; order Pinales; family Pinaceae; genus Picea; species Picea engelmannii. The sequence continues at coordinate 268,061 of ML780696.1, read as the reverse complement.
CTGCAAAATTCAGAAGTGCACTCGTTGCACTGGCTTATAGAGACCGCAGTACTCTGTCATGCACTCTTGCATGAAGCCTCAAAGAACCAGAACTGAAATCAATGAACTCAACAGATAGAAAACTTTATCTATCCCTGCAAATGCACATCTACAGCATATAATAACACACATATGGAATTCATTCACAAACGCAGAATCATTGCAGGAAAAACTACTATGTTTGTATTAAACAAGAAATGCCTCTTTACAATGTGGTTTGAGCTCAGACTGCAACAGAGTCTCGGCTCTCTCTTCCTCTCCTCTCTTCTATGCACTCTATGCACTCTAATTACAAAATAAGATCTAAGATCTTTTACATGAGGGGGCTCTTTGAGCTCTTCCCTCCAAAGCTACCTACTCTCATTAATCACATTCAATTTACAATGAATGGTTGTCTAGTCCAGATCGGATCTAGATTTCAGCATTACAACCATTAAAGGCCTCCTTTAACTACAACCTGCGCATATGCATGGCTTTTTGGCTCTACTAGTCTTACAAGCATTAAATACATTTTCCAATTTGAAAAACGTGAGCGGGCTGGCGCCTCTCCTCCTTAAATGCACGCTTGATGTGCCTCGCTGGCTGGCACGTTGCTGGCATGGAGTGATGCTCCTGCATCACATTGTACCGTAATACTGAATTGCGCAGCATTAGGACGTTGCATAACAACTTGTGCAACGCCATGATTTACTTGATGATGCCACATGCCTCCAACAAATTTGAGTTTATGAACTTCTTAGGACCATGACAAGACTGACTAACTGACTTGAAATGACCTCATGATCTTTCATTATGACTCTTTAGTGATATGACAACCCATACCTTTGGTATCAAGACCATATGTTTCATGACTCACACTTTATTATTTGACCTTACCCAAACAAACTTATCAATAACAAACCCATTGACTCATAACCTAATAGAATTCATGTCATGGTATTTATAAGACCAAGGCATGAATTTACCCTATCATACATTTTAATTCATATCCTAACAACCTATTTTATAGGACACTAACAATATGGAAATAAATTGAAGGACTATTTGGTCTCAATAATCCTTGGAAAGGTGTCTCCATATAAGAAGCTTTAAATATTTGGTATCAGAAAACGACCATTAAATCCTTCAAATCCCTTCCCCTCACCCTATCCTGGGGAATTTGGCTGGCCCGAAATGCCAATATTTTTGAAGGATAGGAAACCTTTCCCCTAAAGTGTGTTACTCAAAGTCTTAGCATTCACGATGCCTTTCCTCAACTCTCTTCTACCCTTCCTTGTGTGCGAGTATCAACGGGCCACATAAATGAAGCCTTTCCCTAGGAATTGTTTGATGGTTCCTCTCAAGGAAACCCATCAAGGGGGGGGTGTGTGTTGGAGGTATCATTTTTCCCTCCCGAAATCACTCTCTTGCATTCAAAAATAGAATTGGTGAAGCCACAAATAATTTCAAGGAAGTCTCGAAACTCAAGATGATCCAGGTTATTATTTCTCTTGAAAAAGAAACCACATATATACAAATTGTGATATCGTGATTTTATTCTCTTGAATATTGTAAGTATTTTTATTTTTGCAGTTAATAAAAATGACCAAGGTTGGTTGAGCTTGAGTGCCTGTATAGGCTATGATACCACAAGAGGGGAAATGTGAGGTGGTTTAAGGGGGGTTTATGCCTAAAAAATCTACCTTATGCTATTGTGAACCCTCACCCATTTCAAATTTGAAATTGAAAACTAGAAAGGGGTTACGAGGAGTGGAGGAAAAAAAATCCTCAATCTAAACCACCATATCCTAAATTCTAGCAAACTATCTCCCCTACATTCTTGAAATTAGGAAGAGAATTGATTTTGAATTTTCTAGCCATCATACATGAGAGAAATTCGAATGGGAAGAAGGGGGATATTAGAAAAAGGGGGGAAATAGAGTTTTGAGAGGTTAGATAGTGGAAAAGTGGAGTCAATCCCATGATAGACCAACCAGCCATGAATGGAAGTTTGTAGCTTTGAGGAAAGGCCAAGAAACTATGGAGAACTCTATTGAAACTTAATATAACAACCTGGCCTTCTATGCACACACCAAATAGCATGAGAATGAGTAGTTTTTGAGGTATTGGATAGCAAAGAAGGAGGTGCTCCTTCTGTTGTGTGGGGAAGGTATGTGGGTTCCTTAGTGATTCTCTATCTTCAAGGAATCAATAGTACAAATCATTGGTTTCAACCCTAATTTCAAATTTATTTTATCCTTGTTTTTCCTTAGTGGTATCATAGCCCGATGAGGGGGTGGCATCTGCTATGGATTGCCTACGGTTGGGTGGAAATCGATCTCTCAACTAGTTGTTGGCTTGTAGTATTTGAGAGATAAGTTACAAACTTTGTTCTAGTTTATAACTAGCACAGCCGCTAACTCGCGGCTAAGAACGCCGAAAGGTAGCGGCGTGTCCCCAATACACTAAAAACGCATGCCCCCAATATAAAACGTTTGTGGTAATCCGTCTGTGGTAATATGAAACGTTTGGCTGCATTAGGTTGATAAATGGAACGTGGCAATTACATATCCTTACAGTAATTTTTTAAAAATTATGAACAATAAATCTGATCCATTGATTTTGGAGGACGACTAAGAATATGCCAGCATCTTCAATGCATAGCCATCAGATTAGGGTTTAAGGTTAAATAAGGTTAAAAGATCATTAATTGTGCCCATTGTCAATAGGTGTATGCCTTTCGGCCTAAAAATATTTCTTTCAAAAATATAAGGTGATATTATGTTTTAATTCTTTCAAAGTATGTCTATGTCTCTGCGTTATAAAATTCATGCCTCTCTGCTTTGAGTGAAGTTTTGTGTGTTTCTGCTCTACGTGTAAATATTGAAGTTCTAAATTTTAATTACTTGGTTTTTAAAATTCCTATAGAATGATGTCTTATATTATTTCTATTGAATATTGTTAAATGTCAATTAATACACTGAGAATGGTAATTCACATGTTTGATAATTATTTTCG
>ML780696.1:210598-249591 GCA_009831015.1 Picea engelmannii | reverse complement strand
TGATATGTGATTGAGTTACTTCACAATTATCGTTTTGATCATATCAAAAGGGAATCACTTAAAGTGCATGTACTATTATTGGATATTGATCACGGCCACTCAGGATAGATTGATCTCTTGAGCATTTCATGCATTACACATTTAAGATAATATCTTGTTCCCATTTTCCTTTCACCCAACTTGTCACTAAACCACATATTGAAAACCTTTTTGATGAGTTTACATGAAAGAGTCATCATTTGACTGAAACATCGTTTGGTTATCTGAATATTTAGATAGACCTCAGAATATCCTATCCTGAGGTCAATCTTATCAGGATTGTGACATTTTCTAGACTCCATAGCCCCTTCCTAAGGCACTAGTTTTCTACTAGTATTTACTTGAATTTGTCATATTTGATCCATAAGCTAACTGTTTGATTGTCTCAGGGACATTGTGCGAATAACTCTTTTTTCCTTGCCTCTGGGAAATATACATCATAGATCATTTACATCTAAGGCATTGATCAACACTCTGAACGACCGAAGTCGTAGGCAATCCTCCCTTGGCCTTGAGCATAAACTCACTTGGCCTAAACAGAGAGAACATGACCTGTAGTGACACCAATTTACAAATCTGCTCTTTAGGACTGATATAAAACACTTCAGAAAACTACTAACACGGTCCTATATTCAGAACCTTATCATTGCACATTTTTACCTTAGAGATAAAAAGAACATTTGGAAATTAAATTGTGATCTCATGGTTGGCATCTATTTTTGATTGGTTATGACAAATTGACCTTTCATCATTCCACATTTGATTTTGGGAATAACATAACACCATAGGATCAAATTCTTGGAAAGAGTTGTAGTGTTTTGATTTCTATGTTGTTACATATTGGGCATGATATTTTGATCTCTTTGACACACTGACAATGTCAAAACACAACACTATACCTCTTTCCAAAAKATTGATGTTATGATGTTATGTTGTTTCCAAAATCAAATATGGAGTAATGAAATGTCAAAATATAGGACTGAGTTAATCAATTTTCTGAAGTATATAATGACAATATCAGTCCCAAATTCTAATCCTAAATTAATTGTTTATGATGAGGAGTGGATGACCTAAGTCTAGGGTATTCCTACACCAATTTACGGGATAGTTAGGCCAAATATATGATGACAAGGGGCTGCTACACTACTGTTGGGATAGTCAAAGTATGGCAGGTCGTGAGGTCTTGGAGCATGCCTAAAGGGTGGCCTAATGGTCAACGTTTGGTAGTATAGTAGCTAAGGTTTAGGGGGATGCTCTTTAGGGTAGCTTAGTTATGTAATAGGGCTAGTTTACTTATGTTCTAAACAGTCTCAAAAGAGCAGGCCGAGAGGTGTTAGAGTGGTAGGATAGGGGGCTAGAAGTGTTAGCATTGGATAGGAGAACTTGATTATGACCAAGCATCACTAAATTCCTTCTTTTCTTCTTATTGGACATGATTCATCAACTAAATTATCTAGTCATTAAATGGTGTGACGAAAACTATGTATTGTCCTTTATGTTGCAATTTAGTATTGGGAAACCATGAAGATACAAATGAGTTGAAGAAACCCCCCATAATAGGAATGAGTGTATGAAGATATAGATTTATTCTATTCTCTTCCCATGTTCCCCTTTTTTCTTTGGAAGAACCAAAACCCTCGCTTAGTTTCTTCCTATTCCAACCTATATAGTGTCATCTTCCAATGTCAAACTTCTCTAGCTTGGGTCTGAACCACTCACAAAGAAACATTATCCAATGATCAAACATGTTCCCAACTTGAATGAACCAACCAAATTTTGGAACCCATGAAACTTGTCGAAGTTATGACTAAACTTGAATGAACCAATTGATGTTGCTAACGACTAAATTTGGGAATCTTCAAATTGATATCTGGTGCAACCTTTACAAGGTAACCATCCATCAAATTCACAACCATTGTAATTTGTGTGATTGATAGAGAGGCATGGAGACCAAAGTACAAAGGTCATCTCTCAAACCCTAAAAGAAACACAAGGATAAACCCTAAATCAATCCCTCCTCAAACTTGTGCACTCCTCTCTCTCTCACAAGGTTCAAACCCTAAGGGACCTCCTTCTAACTTTTGCACACTTCTCTTCAAAACCCTAGAGATAAGGAGACAAGACTCTCTTCACCATTGTACTAAAAGATTCCTTTCTGGCACAATTGGCATAGTTGAGAGAGTGAGCCCTAGAACATGAGCACCCTACCACGTCATGTCCATTTTTGATAGCTTAGGGTTTGTTGCATGTAGGGTGATAGGGTTGGCCATGAGTGCTAGGGTAGCCTACGGTTTCAACATATGGAAATAGTCAATGGAATAGAGCTAGATAGATATTGAAACAAATTATCTCTAATAGATAGATATTGAAACAGTCAATCTCACTTACACTTGGAACAGTTTTCGTAGGAGAGAACCTCAAATATAGAAGAAGGCATGGAATTCTTATCAAACTAGACATGTCAAAGGCATCTAAAATAGAAGGTGAACCTGTGGTTGAAATCGATGTGAAGAGGATATCCCCCTTACTTCATCTAAAATAGAAGGTGAACACGTGGTTGAAATGAGGGCTAAATGAGAAAAACCCAGCAAAGGATAGAAAGTGAGATAAATGAGGGCTAAATGAGAAAGGAATTAAAAAAAAATAGACATTAGGTATAGGTTCTAACATGTTCAATGGTCTTCCTTTTACTTCAGGGAATATTCTCTAAGAAAATGTATCCATGATGTTCAAGATGAATGAATTTTCCAAAATACCAAAGATGAATGAGCACAAATCATACGAATACCAAAGTACAAAGGTCATCTCTCAAACCCTAAAGGAAACACAAGGATAAACCCTAACCGTCCCTAGTGCACACTTCTTTTATCCTACTGGCAAACCCTAGGTCAAACCCTAGAAGGCCTTCTCCTAAGATCTGCGCACTACTCTCTCTTTTGTACACTTCTTCTCTTATCTAGCCATGGCATAGAGAAGAGGCGCAAGTGTACCATGTGCTAGAGTGAGCCTTAGGCTCCTCTTTATATATTGATCAAGAGGTGCCCTTTTGAGCCTACATTAAAATATAACTTAATTTTTCCTAGGGCGGACCTATAAAATTATATTAGTTATTTAAGACATATTTTATTATTTATACATATCTGGAAGACTCTAAATAGAAGGGGGTGGGAAGACAACTTTATAATATTATCTGATCACTGGGTATTTGGAAGAAACAAAACATCTAAAGCTTTGAAAGACAACTGAAAGGTTCTTCATATGCTACAACTGATCTCGAAGCAATTGGAAACTACAAGTCATTTGATCATCAAAATACAACTGAAGGTTCTTCACATGCTACAACTGAGAATTGAGTATTTGGAAACTACAAGTCACTTGATCCTCAGAAGGAAACTAAAAAGTTCTTCACATACAACCATCCCTTAATAATTTCTCCACCAAACTTGTAGCATACTTGGTTTGTGACACAACACACAACCCTTGGTTTGTCAAAATTATATACCTACACAATAATGAAGGAGTCCTAAACCAGTCTTGTCAAAAGTTGAACAAAAATCAGGTTTTACCTTCTGAATTTTGTTGACCTTACTACCTATGATGATTCTGTCATCCACATAAACAAATACAACCACCAAATCATCATTGTCTTTCTAACATAAAGACTAAATTAGAAGGGCTTCTTTTGACTCCAAATCTTGAGCCTATTTCAAACATTTAAAACTTATATCGTCTTAAACACGACACACTCCATACCTTCTACTTAAAACCCCTAGGGCTGATACATCAGGAAGTAAAAGAAAAAAAAACTTACAATAAGGAAGTAGCTAAGTCTAAATGGGATTTAGAGAGGGGAAGAGTTCAAATTTTGAAACAAAAAATCATAAGCACATAAAGTAGGGAGAAGAGGGAAAATAGGAAGTGAAATCCGAGGGAAGGATGTAAAAAAGGTAAATGTTTGAGAGGGGAATTTAGAGGAAAAACAATAATCAAGTAAATGTATGCTTGACATATTGAATAATAGTGACACACAGACATAAACCTTGATAGCCATATATATCCATATATATACCTCAGGATATTCTATCATGAGGTCATATCATTCAAATTTATGAGTACATTTGACTTCATAGCCCTTACAGACACCTGTCTTCCTATAGTGTGTTTTTTCTGAGCAGCTGTGCCACTCCCACAAACTACCAAGCCCACCTATCATCGAGTATTTTTGGCCTCCACCCAGAGAGTTGGTTGTGCACATCTCTCATTGGATATTGATCATTAAATCTATATTGTCTTGACATATCTATTGCACAAATACATTTCACTACAGAAGTAGTAGGGAACGCTCCCTTGGTCTATTGCACGAATACATAGACATAAACAGAGAGAACTTGATCCATTGTGACACCTTCGGGGGGATCTTGTTATGTTCCTTAGCACTCTGCTAGCTAGGATACCTTGCCATATCCAACCTGCTAGTTTTTGCGTTAACATTTTTGCGTTAACCTCCCCCCCTCCCGGTATTCTTGCCATAAATCCGTTGATTGATCAAATCATCAACATTAAATAAGAGGCCATGTAGAGTTTTCCTTTTGTTAGAAAATTGTAAAAGCTTATGTTATTGAATGATTTTTAATTGTTAGGGCACACGATTTTCTGCTTTGCATCTAAGAAAATCATTTTGTTTCCCTCTCTTTGATAGGACACACAAATATCACTTTGTTGTTGAGTTAAAATGGAAAGCACTTTATTAATTAATGAGGAAGATGAAAAGTCAGAAAAGGAAAAAGAGTCTCAGAAAAGGGTGAACAGATTCAATATAATTAATGTCTTTCTAACAGTGAGTTAGTTATAGTTATTGTGAGAAATATCCTTACATTTCCCTTATATTTTCAATGTTTATCTTTAGCTATACTATAATATGAAGATCATTGGCCTAACGTTTCCTTCTCCCTCGATGGAGTGTAGGTACAACCAAATATGTATCTATCAGACCTATCATCCAGCTCGAGCGATGAAATTTCGATAGGGATAAAGGAAAACATATCCAACACATGTAATAAGGTGAAATCAACAAGAGGTGAAAAGGTCAGAAGAAATTTTGGTAGGCGCGTGAAATTATTTCTTGTTGAAGGAGAATCATTCTCTTATGACAATGAGAGAATAGGTGACATCGTGATTCCCTTGAGGTACAAACACCTATTGAAACAGTGGGTACCCAAGGAACTACCAGAGTTGGACACCGACTTCTGTGTTAATGAGAGGATGTATCGCATTGCTCCATCATCCATCCATGGCCTTGGTTTATTCTCCATGGACGACACAAAGGTAAAATATGGCGGATTGGTTGAATTTTTTGAGTATGTTGGACCATGTTACACTTATGGAGTATGGTTGAGGCTGGTCCAATATATGCCTAGTATGCGGAGATATGCACTCACCGCAAATTATATACAGCTAGAAGACAATAATAAAAATAAAGGAGCGACTATGTATATTGATGGAAGGCCAAAGGCACCGGGGAATATTGCAGGTCTTATAAACAGTACAAGGCCTAGGACGACAAGAAAGGAACCCAATTGCATTTTTTAGGAGCATGAAGGTAATATGATATTTGTATGTGCAGTGAAAACAATAACAGCATGCGAAGAGTTGCTTGTCGATTACAATCTGAATCGAGTCGACCCAGGAACGTCTTCTTTTGCTACGGTACAAAACCCATTATACCCAAACTTAAAAAGGGATTACGTAATTTGTGAATGTTTCATTTGTGAAGAAATTTTATTTTATTTGTGAATGTTCCATTTGCTAATTTTTGCTCGATGTTTCATTTCCAAATATTTGCTAATTTGTATGTGTGAATGTTTCATTTGATAATATTTGTCAATATTCCATTATTTCATATATTGTTTTTTCAATATTTCTTGCACGTACTAACATTCTTCTTGAAATTTTTCCAGAGTGGTGATCGAGGCAAAGGCCCTGAGCGTGAAAAAGGAGTTGATCGGGGAAAAGGCCCCGTTCCTAGAACCACATCGACCGAAAATGATGAATATATAAGCGATGAAGAGATATTTGATTCTAGAGACCCCTTGCAGACAACAGAATTATCCATAAGAAAGGCCAATAGGGAATTCCAGGATTTGGTCGTTGTTGGGCCAGAAAAAGATGAGGATTTCCTAAGGATAGTTGAATTACACGTTAAGATAGCAAATTATGGGGTAAGTCATGTCATCTAACAATATCAATTTTTGGTTTTAAATTTTGTAATTTGATATATGAAATTAACACATATTTCTCATTGTAGAATTTTGTGAGATCAATAGAGGGGAAGGGGAAGTTCCTGGTAATAGTAGCAGGACTGCAACAACGAACCCGCATGGCCACGTAGCCACGAGTCTATTTTCCACCCCAAGTGTGTCACCTGAGACTGATTCTATACCTTCTAGGGGTGATGCCATGCCCCCACAACACACGCCAGATTGTGCAAGTGATGTACATGATCATGGAATTGATCACTCTTCCATTTATTGTTACCCTGGTGCTACACGTATCCGAATCACAGGAACAACTGCAGTATCATTTTTGGTCGACCAGGACATGGTTCCTCTAAAAATAGTACAACTACCAGGTATTTAATATATGTCTTTATCGGTATTCCTGTTATATAATTGTTTAAACAATCACATATCAGTGAGATTTAAATTACTAATGATGATGATGTTTTACAGGAAACAATGTGTTCTACAATAGTTTGCATGACTATGCATTAGAAAATTTTGGTTTGACCATTCGACTACGATGGAATCAAGAAAATTCCAAACTGAAAAGCCTTCTTATCTCCAGACTGGTTGGCGAGTTTGGTGACTTGTTCAATAAGTTGGAAGTCCTAAAAAGGACTGGAAAGCATTTGAAATATGTTAGAGAGGCGTATAGGAATAAATTAGTACATGACCCCAAGTGCGAACACCCTTTGGTTGTCCCCGAGAGGGAGTGGAAAGAAATTATTCTCAATGCAAGAGAATTAGCGATGAAAGCACAAGGGAAGAAACCACCTGGCCCTGGAAGGTAAGAGGTGTTTTCAATTTACTATGATGGTCTTTTGTTTACTTTACGAGGAAAAAAATCAATATCTAACATATTTCAAAATATTTCATAGACTCCAAGACACTTCCAAGGCAACAAAGGCAAGACAAGAAAAACATGGCCAACATAAACTGGGCCAAGGTGGTTACGTGAGATTGAAGGCACGAGTTGTAAGTGCCTAAACATTTTACTTTTTTTTTATCATCCTCACAAAATATGTGATTCATTGCAGCTAGTGACTAATGATTTTGATATTGCTCAATGCAGGGGGATTTGTTCAACGATGAAGCCATAGAAGAGGATCTAAAGGTCAGGTTCACACAGGGTTTTGATGGCATGGTGGCGTGATGAAGAAGCTTGGGGAAATCATCATGTGTCTCTTTGGAGGACATGGTAAATAAAATGAAATTAAAAACTTGTCAATTATTTCTTACTCATTGATTACTTGTAATGTAAAATATATTTTTTATTCATTTAAAATGTAAAATAATGTGTGTTTTTTCAAAATTCGCAGGAGAGTAACAATTCTACCAATGCTCCTGATGTACCCGATGAACCACATCCCGACCCCCATATTGATTCAAGCGTTGTTTCCAAAGGACCATTACATATTGGTATGCGCGCATTTTTAATGTTTTTCCATTTTTCAATGAGTATTAATATTTAGGGTATATTATGTACTAAATACTTATATTCTTTCATATGGCAGAGCGTGTAGATGTCGATCGAGAGTGGAGATCAACAAGCGCAAAAACAACAATGCAACCACCAACTACTGTTTCTACTGCACCGACTAATCCAAGTATAAAACATTGTAATTAAATTTCCCTAGGAACAGTGAATAACAATATCACTTGAATTTTTGTTGTTGTTGTAGCAATAGATGCCCATGCGCATCCTCAACCTCTGCGCTGAAATACTAGAAGTTCATCATGGCATGAGGTGTTGAGTATTGATGATGCAACACTTCAAGAAGGCCCAATAACTGTGGGGGATCAGTTAAATTGTGATGATGACTTAATTTGTGCTTTCATGGAGACCAAGAAGAAGAAGAAGAAAAACAAATGATTAGACATTTTATTATTAATATAAATCCAATATATTTTTGGTCCAATGTAATGTATTTTGTTTTCCTAAATATCATGAATGTTATTTTCTTTCATGTTTTTTGTTTTAGCACATGGCAATGAACGTTTTTTGCTTACATTTAATGTCACTGTCATTTCTAATTATAGTTGTAAAATATAGATAGATTGGATATGGGGAAATGAGATTGATGTGAGAGGGGGGGAGGGGCCAAAAGAGATTCCACCTTCACGTGGTTGGTTCTGTTCAATAGAGAATAATTTATTCTTGAAATGAAGAGAAGCTCATTCATGTATTTGTCTTTAGTCATTAATTTGTAGAGGTTGTTACATCTTTAATTACTATTATGAAATATAATTAAGTCATGTGATGAATCACATGATGGAGAGGAGCAACATTGGAGGCACCCAATCAGTCAAAGGTATGGATCTTGTTAAGAACTGGTTTAAGGTGATTTTTGGTTGATTTATGACTATCATGATATTTTGTAATGAATGTGGAGATCAATGATTTTTTTTAGGAAATTCGAATTTAAGAAGACAAAGTTATGCTAACTCCACGAGTGTTAAGGATGCATGGCGGTGGGCACAATCCCCAAGGTATGTCTCTCTAGCCAACATTATTGCTAGCCTAAATCAATGTAGTATACACTGAATGTGGTGACCCTGAGGTTCATCATCCTCTTCATATGCTTCTTTCTCCTCTTAGGAGGTTCAAACCTCCTAACCTAACCTAGGCTACCCCTACATACCTCGACCTACCCTAAGCCTAACCTACATCCTAAGCCTAGAAATCCTAGACTCTTAGTGGCCTAACGCAAGACATCTAGAACTAATCTCTATAGCTCCCTAAAGCTACTAACTTGGCACTCAATTTAGGACTGACATAACTATTACAAAGACAGTCCCACCATTTTAATGCTAGATATAGATTCACTCTGACACAGTCCCCCATTATTGGAAGTTTTGGGGCGATTAATATATCATTTTATTTATTGCAATGTCTAGAACAACATACCATTGTAATTGTGTTTGGTTGTCTCCAAAATTACTCTGTATTTTTCATCTAGGGCATTAACTGACTAAAGCCAATAACTTGGATCATGTTCCTTCTAACTAGATTTAGATACTAAGTTCCATATAAGTATACCTTGCAATTGTTGTTGTCACCATGTTAATGTGGGTTTGTTCTTTTGGTCACTTGTTTATTAAATATTTCCTTGAGCTAATGATATAGTTGAACCTATGACAAGCACACAATTGTAATTATGTTCCCTATAGTTAAGTGCAACTTATAATCATTTATAATAAATAAGGAAATGATCTTTTTTCTTAAATTTGGATTTGAGTCCTAGTTGATGCCATAATTTAGATTTATGTGTTGTGTGGTGATTAATTGTAGCAATGGGAAGAACTTCTTATCATTCAATTGATTTCATTAATGAGGTGTGTATTGTCTTTTTCTAGACTATGAATAAGATATTTAAAACAATCCAGTATAAAGGTTCCTATTCCATTCCACATGCCCTGTGAGTGAAAGGAATTCCCTTCTTAATACTAGAACCCCTTGTTCATCTGATGAATGTGTTATTTTTTTAACCAATTCTCTCCAAGGTGATATTGTTTGCTTATTATTTCACTTTCTATGTTTACCTTTGGTGTCATCTCCTATGTTATCCACTTTTGGAAAGCTCATGTTGCAAAATTTTAGCATATCATAGAAAGTAGATCATTCACAATAGTTCACTACTTGATTGTAATTTTCCATATGGAAGTTGGTCCTCCAAGAACTGGGAATGATCACTATATTTTGATATTCATACTTTCTTTGAAAAGGGCTTTTTCATTTCTCCACTACAAGTTTCATTGGCATTCAAAAGGGCATTGGTTCTCATTTATTATGTCTTTATCCTTTCCCAAATTCCATAGTCAAGAGAGATAGGACATCTATTATTATTCCTATTATACATGTCATCGTCACTGCAAGGATGAATTTAATGATACTAACCTTCAATAGAAGGACTATCGAGGCCTACTAACAAAACAAATTTACCCTACAAATCATTTATAGAAAAACATGAAAATTTCCATGGCCTTGCACTCTAGTTTCAATGCTTCCAGTAGTTGGTGGATGGGTAGTATTTGACCTCTAAGCCTATTGACAATGTGGATGCTCCATTTTTTGGTCCTCATTGAGTGACATATTTGTTATTGGGAGCGAACCCATTGAATACTTCTAAATGTACTTGTGCCTATAGAATGCCAACCCGAGTGACTGCTCATGCTACATCTTCTTTACATGTCGTTGTAGCTTCTAAATTCCATCTTCTTTGCATGTCGTTGTAGCTTCTAAATTCCATCTTCTTGTTCCTTGGATTTTTCTCTTAGGCATTGATTTTCCACATCTAACAGGAATTCCTTCAATTTAATAGTTCCCAACTACTTCGTAAGGGAGGTGTGCTACTGTGAAAGCTCCTCCACCCAATGCTCTAGATTCACCTTCCACAATTTGAGGCTCGATATTAAATCCCCTAGCATGGATTGAGACTCATCACAATGGTGCTTACATCTAGAAATGACAAGGTAAATTGGATCATCGGTATTGACCATTAGGGGGTTGACTCCAGTGGCAGCTCCCAAGTACATAATGAAAGTATGCTTTTGTAGCTTGCTAGTCTAGGCTTATTCCTGTGTGAATGACATATTTTTTTTTTTAAAAACCCCAACATTCGTCTCTCTAGTGACGAACAGGTTCATCACTTGTATAGCCATTTGTTTGCAAAGTATGTAACTTTGTCGCTCTAGCGACTACCTGTTCGTCCTTTGTTTGATCTTTTTATCTTCAAGGTTGGTCGATCTAGCGACTAATATTCGTTGTTCTACCGACTAACCGTGGTTTATTGACTATGTTTGCCAGGGTTGTCTTGGTCTCTCTTGTGACTAATATTAGTCATTAGACCGACTAACATTCGTCGCTAGACCGACTAATTATGGTCACTAGAGTGACCAAGGTTATGCTTTCCTTAGAGATGCTAAAAAGGCTTGCGACTAAAGTTGGTCGCTAGAACGACGAATCTTGGTCGATGGACCGAAAAATGGTAACTTTTCCCTATTGTGAATAGGCTTCTTTTCCCGGTTGCTAGACCGGCGAAGATCCATGTGTGGTTGCTAGACCGACGAATTGATTCCAACGAAAAAAAAAATCATCTTGGTCGCAACAACGACCCTATTTCGACGAAACTTCGTCGTTAATTCATTGCAAAAACCTTCAAATTTAGTAGTGGTAGAACTATGATCATGCCTAAAATTTCTATCAAATTTATAACCTCAAAGAGGATCATTTTTCTACAATATTAGATTACTCCTAAAAAATATCATTAGATGTAACACCTTGTTTTCCCCCAAGACTGTAATCATTTTTAAGTCTTCATGTATTGTGATTTATGAAGCATGTAATTGTGTTTATGATTAATGAAAAAACCATACAACTGAATGAGAGGAATCCTTCCAGTATTGGCCATGATACCACGAGTAGGACTGGTGATGTGGAACTGAGAATTTTTAATGAGGAAAATAGGAAACTTGCCCGACAATCCAGCCTACACCTACATGACATGAATGCATAAACTTGTCCAACTTACCCTATATATATTGACCACAAGGAACCTTTTAATGATGTTAAATGTGGGTAGTTAAGTAGTTATAATTACCATTTAAATTGGCACTTGGAAGAGTGAAGTGTCGATTTTAGCATCAGCCATAAGTATGCAGAGATTACCCCTTCGATTCGAGAGCTTGACCCTAGATCTTACTTCTGATAGAAGTTAGTGGGGATCCCAAGGAGGGAGAGAATGTTCCAATAGAGGAAAAGGAAGAAGGAGGAAGAAGGAAAAATAGGAAATAGGTGAAAAACACACACATAATATACACAGAACGACAGACACACAATATCCCCATTTCACACTACACGGAGAAACATAGAACATTTGCACCTGACATGAGTCATAGAGTCACAAATAGATGTTAATGCATGTGAGAAGACATAGCTCACACATACATATATGAGAAACATAGGACTCAGAAGTTTTCCTGAGGAAAATAGGAAGCCTTCCTAAGACTCAAATGGTCACCCTGGAACAAAGAAGACCCATATCAAGACTGGAGCAAAAGAGGGATGCAACTTGGTGCTTACTCGAAAGAAACTAAAACTCGTAAGGGGATGTTGTCAAGGGACTATTTAGAAGAGAAGGGACTCCCTTTTATAGAGGAAATATAGTTGGGAAGGTTCCTAATAAACTCGTGGAGGCCCTCAACTCAATGGGAAGAGGGATACTTTTGTTGTTTCCAGTGGAGTGAAGGAGATTAACCTTCCTAAACCAATTCTTGACTTAACAATCAATTGAGAGAGTCCCCCGGTGGTATCATGGCCTTGCACGGGGGTGGCTTGTCATAGAAATTTAAGTGAAGCATGTTATAGGTCAGGTGGAAAGGAATTTCCCCTCAATTAGTTGGTTGGTTGAATACTTCATAGAACATATAAGTGTTTTCATGAATATGTCTATGAAATATTTGTCAATGATTGTAAATTGTATTTTTTTCATGTTGATTATTTGAATATGATAAATGATTGTTAATTCTGAGTTAAATGAAGTGATACAATCCTCCTTTAATTAGTAATGAAGTAACTATGATGATGAGGTGAGGAAGGCCAGTACAGATTGATAACCCTATTTTTTCCCTTCCCTTTGAAATGGAAAACTCGCAGGATATAAATATCCATTTGGGTATTTGGGTAGACCATTTCTTTCTTGTTGGGAAATGGTTTAAAATCCTAAAGGATTTGAGTTAAAAACCCTTACAGAAAGGTGTTTGAAAAGACTATGGAACCGCTAAGTCCAAAGATGACCTTGAACCCTATTAAAATCCATGTTTAAACCCAAAGGAATGACAACTATTGATTCGATAGAAAGAGGATATCCTGACCATTCATCGGAGATCCAGGATTTGACAGAGGCCTATCGAAAGGTGAATCCTTTGGGAAAACCCAGAATGTGAATTCATAGTGAAATTTCGATGGGAGAAGTTATGAGATGAGGATATTCCTTGATCTATCAGAGGACGGACTGATAAGAAGTGTAAAGTTGAAAATCCTGTCAATATATTGGAGTTTGGAAAAGTATGGGAAGAGGCACATGAGAATTTTTTGATGAAGAAATGTTCGATTTCTAGAGCCCGAGAGCGACTAGAGTCATAGATATTTTGATGCTGAAGTCGATGGATTTTGAACCGTTGGATATGGAATGATCCACTCCAAAGATTTAACCTGGTCAAAGTGGTGTGCCAATTAAATACCAATAAGTTGTGATATTTTATTGATCTCTGACCATTGGATGTGAGAACTTGAGGACCGTGGGATCCATCGAGGATTTTCTAGTAAGGAAGACCATTCAAAAATCCTCGTGACAACATAGAGGAGGCACTATCCGATGGTATAAGTCCAAGCAACTGGAGACCGTTGATATGAGGGTAAGGAAAATCGATACGACCATAGTTGTGGATTTACTTATGGGCCCCATCGATCAAAGTGTTGAGTGAAGAATGAGTGAGGTATTATCCATCGCATAGTTTGAGGTACCGTGTCGATCGTGACCATTGATTTCCTATCCTGAAGATCGTTGGATCTATTGGGATTAAAGTTGTTAGAGAGGTTCAATCAAGAATGAAATTAGGGTTGTATAATCTCCTTTCTTGATGGGAAAGGATCCCAATTCACCTTGGATCGTCTATATGGTCAGAATGGGTGAGTTACATTCATCCGATCGGGGATATTTATCCTTGGTTTGTGTAGTTGTATTCTGCCAAGGAATTACTGAGCGAGAAAAGGGCGATGAGTCTATGGATTTGTCACAGGTGCACACACTGAAAAAGAATAAGAATAATTCCCTTTGTGTGCCATGATGGACATGTAGATTTTTTGAGATACCTACACATAATATCTAGCTAACAATGAAGCATACATAACTTGTAATGGGGGATGAAGAGAGAAGACAAAAACTAGAGAAAAGAATGAAAAATTTATATTATTTGAGTAAGATAATGTTATAAAACAAGTGATATACTATGTATGACACTTGAATAACTCACCATAGTATCCAAGATAATGTGCATTAGTATTTTTGAGAGAGATGTGACACACACTAGCAGTCACTGGAGTCAACTGCCACCTAATCCCAGTTAACTAGCCATGCGATCATTAGTTAACTAGCCAAACTGGAGTGAAATGAGGAGGATATCACTGACATGTGTGTAATTCACCTTATTGGTGATTATCGGAATGCAAGTGCACATTGTTGGTGATGATGTTGAGGTTAGCATGAAACACTTGGTGATAAAGTCAAGGTTGACATGCAACACTTCACTCAACTAGTCTAACTAAACAATAACTGAGAATTGAAAGGAGGGTATGTGGCAACCTTGTATAGGGGAGAATATCCTCAATGAGGGGAGAATACCTTAGAATAAGGGACCCTCAACACAACCAAATAAACTTAGCAAAAGAAAATGAATGAAAAATCCTAGGTGTGTGTAATATCTCCAATAAGATAAAGGTCAAATAAGGGTGTAAAAATAAATATCTAAAGTTTAGTGGAAGTGGAAATTGGACATCCCATAAGCCTAAGAGTTTTATGGGGTCATATGTGTTACGAAGTGGTATCATAGTAGATTTCAAACTATAGGCTTGAATGGGTGTCCAAGGTCATATGACTATTTAAGAAAAACTTATAGAACATAAGTACATGTTTTATATGACATAGGTAACTATGTTAACAAATACTGACAACGTTTTTGAGGAGGATTCATGAGCAAGAATGGAGTCTTGGCTCAGTATTTTCAAAGAAAACTAATGTTTGACAAGGCCAAGAATTTTATGTAAACAAATTTTAAATGCAATGGCTAATAATTTTTCATTGTTTCGGCACATAGGATATATCGAAAGGAAAACATAAGTGAATGGTGCAACACATTATGGAGAAAACCTTTCACTTCCAAGATGAAGAGTCTGATGGAAAGATAACCATATAAACTTATCTAGATTTGGTGGCCACGGTAAGGAGTCTGGAAGAAGAAAATGAAAGGCTCATGAGAGCTCATACTTTCTTACACAAGTATGAGGCATGCAGCAGAGGTAATAGAGGCATGCCCATTGGAAATAAGTGGAGTGCATACACAAGTAGCCTTAAATATCCTACCCTTAGGATCGTATGGCTTATTGAATGGCATGGACTGGTTGACTTTCCATGAGGAAAGATTGAATTGCTATGATGAGACCTTAGAATGTGAAGATGAAAAAGGAAACACAAGGGTGTTGCAAGGCATTCTAAAGGCAATATTGGTAAGGCATATGTCATCACTACAACTCAATATGTTTATTTTAATAGGGTGTCCCTTGTATGTAATACAAGTACTCAATGAAAGAGAGAGTAAGGAGCTAAAGATTGAGGACCACCTAGTATTGTCAGTATTTAAATATGTATTCACAGGGGAGATACTTGGACTTACTCCTAAGTGAGATCTCAATTTATCAATAGATATTTTACTATGATCAGAACTTACATCAAAAGTACCCTGCAAAATGAGTACGTCGGAGCTGGTAGAGTTAAAAGTACAATTGAAGGAGATGATGGATAAAAGGTATATCAAGTCGAGTGTATCCCCATGGGGAGAACCTACATTATTTGTGAAGAAAAAAGATGGTACCTTGTGGTTGTGTATTGATTAACAATAGTTTAAGAAGATGACCATCAAGAAAAAATACCCATTTCCCAGGACTGATGATCTCTTTGACCAACTCAGAGGAGCTATGATCTTCACTAAAATTGAATTGAGATCAATATATCACTAATTCGTGATTAAGGATGGAGATATCCACAAGACAAAATTTAGGACGAGGTATAGACATTGTGAGTTCGTGGTGGTTCCATTTGGGATTACCAATGCACCAGACACCTTCATGTGTTTGATGAATAGTGTTCTCATCAAGTATTTGGACAAGTTTTTTCTTGTATTTGTTAATGACATCCTAGTATATTCCAAGACCAAGGAAGAGCATGAAGAACATCTTAATTTGGTGTTACGAGTGATAAGAGATCACTAGTTGTGTAGTTGTGTACCAAATACAACAAGTGTGACTTCTTTCAAAAGGAGATCCAATATATGGGCCACAAAATCTCAGCAGAGAGAGTGGCAGTAGATCCTGATAAGATAAAGGAAATCATAGATTGGCCAACTCCTTAGAATGTAACTGAGGTAAGATCATTTATGGGACTATATTGATATTTTAGAATGTTTGTTAAGTTATTTTTCAAGATTGTTCATCCCATTAACGTATTGCATAGAAAAGGGATGAAGTGTGTATGGTCAGCAATGTGTGAAGCCAACTTTCAATAGCTAAAACATCTCTTAACCAATGCCCCTGTTTTAAGTATTGTATACCATGAGAAATATTTCTTGGTTTGTACTGATTCTTGAAATGAAGGAATTGGTGGAGTTCTTATGCAAGAAGGACATGTGATCTGTTATGAAACAAGGAAGTTGAATGAGCATGAGTAGCGATATGTCACCCATGACTTAGATCTTGCAGATATTGTGCACGTGTTTAATATGTGGAGGCATTACCTGCTTGGGAGACAATTTTTCATGATGACAGATCATTGTGGACTGAAATATCTATTTGATTAGCCATGGTTGAGGGATATACAAACCAAGTTGATGGCACTAATCCGTGAGTTTGACTTCAATATCAAGCACTTAAAAGGGAAATAAAATCGATGGCAGATGCACCCAGGCAAAGTGTGCAGATAATACACCTAGCAACAACAAGTGTAGGTGACACTGACATCAACCAGAGAATCATAACTCTCTTGCAAAAGGATGAAATTTTTAATTTGGTAAGGGAAATTTTGTAGCAAGAGCCCAGTGAGAATAAGTATGAGGAGTACCAGCTTACATCAAATGAGATATTTCTATATAACAACAATTTGTATGTGACTAATTCAACAGAGTTGAAGCACCTCATTATGGATGATTTTAATTGGATACCTTATGTGGTTCATCCTAGTTATCAGAAAATGATAACAACACTAAGGTATTTGTACTACTTGAAATGAATGAAGAAATACATTGCTTAGTATATTGCAAAGTGCATGAAGTGTCAACATGTCAAAGTCAAACCAAAGTACCTTGTAGGACTGTTACAACCATTGCAAATTCTAGAAAGGAAGTGGGAGACAATCTCCATGGATTTCATCACATGTTTTCCAAGAATAGTTAAGCAACATGATGCAATCATGGTTGTGGTTGAAAATATGAATAAGGAAGCTCACTTTATTCAAACCAAATCTAATTTTAAAGTTACAAATTCTTTTGATGTTTTTGTGAAAGAAATTTTTACATTAAATGGTATGTCCAAGACTATTATCTCAGACAGAGATGCAAAATTCACCTCAAATTTCTAGAAAGGCTTGTTTGTGGGCTTGGAAATGCAACTATCATTCAACAAAGCCTACCATCCTAAAACATATGGTCATACTGAAAGGATAAATAGAGTGTTGGAGGACATGTTAAGGATTCATGTCATGCATCAACCCAAATAGTGGGAGTAATATATACCCCTGGTAGATTTTACCTACAACAATGGTTATCAAGAATCATTGAAGATGAGCCCCTTTGATTCTATGTATGGTAGAAAATATAGAGCTCCAATTAGTTGGGACAATCCGATGGAGAAGATCACACTTGGAACATACCTACTGAGAGAATAGAGTGGGAAGTGATCAGAATAAGGAATAATTTAAAAGCATCCCAAGATAGACATAAGAGCTATGCAGATAGAAAAAGAAACCATAAGGAGTACAAGGTGTGAGATCATGTGTATCTCAAGGTAAAACCCAAAAGGAGCTCCCTGGGCATGGGAACTTGTTACAAGTTAGCACCCTAGTATTGTGGACAATTTGAAGTCCTAGAAACAGTGTGACCAATGGAATATAGATTGTCCTTTCCATCTACTATTAGAGCTCACAATGTGTTCCATGTGTCTTTATTAAAGAAATATATTCATGATGTTAATCATGTTATTGATTGGACTGTGATACAGGTGGAACCCGTCGTGCAGGTTGAGGTGCAACAGAATCGCTTTGGAGAAGATGATGCCACTTGGGATATAGAGGATGCCATGGGGTGGTGGCATACCCATTTTTCTGTATAAAATTGTGTATACGATGTTAAAACACCGAGGACGATGTTTCCTTAAGGGGAGGGGAATGTAATGCCCCGTTTTCCCCCAAGAATATTGTTGGAGTAGCCTTTTTCATTTGGTTCAAATCCATTTTAAAGGTCAAATGTCGGTTCTTAAGTTCTTTTTCGCTTCGTGACATTCACCTACTGAATATCTTTGTAGTCTCGACATGAGAAATAGCGGGAGGTATGATGTTTCATAAGTTATCACTTTTATCATTAAATGAAGGTTGTTTCTCTTCGTACCTCGGAATATCGCTCTTCGGGAGTTACAAGTCACAAGATTTACAAACCCCGATGTGCAAGGTCGCGAAAAGTTTCAAAAACTTACCTCAGGTGAAAGTTAAGAGTGGGACCATGTAAACTCCAGTCAAATGTTGTCAGGATTTCGTGTCTCGGAATTTACTCTCTCCTAAAACATTACCGTCACAACCCCGAAAGACGAAGCCGCAAGATCCTCACATAAGTAACCTGGGCTAACGTCCAGAGTGTTTAGTCTAACCATGGTTAAAGCCTATCGGGGTTTCGCAACTTAGCATACGTTCCGCCCGGAAACTATACCCTTGAAGCCCCGAGCCGCGAAGTCGCGATATAAATTAAAGCATGATTAATAAAACACTTAATCTGATTACGTCCTCACTTAACTAAATCTAATCATCGCAATCTTGGGTTTTAGAGGCTCAAAAGGTCAGAGTTAAAAGTCCCGATACGGCGAACGTTGAAATGTTGATTTAAATCCTGATTAAGGAAGCCAATCCAGCCTAATCAATGCTTAATGTAAATGATAATAATGCATAGTTTACGAGGTAATTTCAAATGTTCCTTGTGCCAGCTTGTCCCACAAACCGTCGAATTTCATGGCATTAATTGAAAACAAGGCGAAACAACAAAGTAAGGATATGGTTTTTATTGCCAAAATATCTATCTAATTATGATTGGACCATTCTGTGCGTAAGGACATCGATATGTTAAATGGTCGAAGATATAGATCTTTTGCTTCCTATTTTATTCATAAAAGTTCATTTCTATCCCGCACAGAGAAGTTTTTCTCAGTAAGCTAACTTGTATATGTATATGCATTTTTATCGCAGAAGAGAAAAGTTACAATCCCTTGTCATGGCCCCACGAAAAGTATCCAAGGCAAGAGCAGAGGTTTCAGGACAAGGTTCTGATAATATTTCAGATACTTCACCTCGAAGCGTCGATTGCATACGAACCTAGTCATACGTCTCGGAGGTGTTCCAATCATAGTTGGTGAACTACTCAGACGATTCCAGTGACAATGAGACAGACGACATGACTACCAAATACAAGATCGTCGTTCAAGCAGAGATGCACAAAGTAGTGGCCCGACCACATCTTCTACCTTACTATGACATGATCTGATGGGCACTAGATCATGTAGACATCCCTACTAGAACCATCATCAACGAGCAGGGGGTCACTGTTGGGACCTTCAGACCAGAAAGATTACAGGTTATGTACAAATTACCACCCACGTCAGACTTCTCGTACAATGCAGAGTTTCTAGATGGTTTTAAAAAGAAGGAATGCGAGCAATACGTGAAAATTTTATCTGATTTGATTAAGGATTGGGTCTCACACCCAGCGAAGTTCAGGGCAGACAACAATGGAATTTATTCCATATCTTCTTTGGAACCACAGTTTAAATACGTAGCGATAATGACCTGCAGATTGTACGGGAGAGAAGACACCACATATTTCTTCCTCCAATGGGTGCCCTTGATATTCTCAGTAGCAGAAGGCTCTTCTTTTAACTGGGCCAAAATGTTATCAGATAGCCTGACCAGTCGGGTGACAGAATATTGGATGCAGAAAGAGAGCGAGAAAGCTGCTTCATTTTTCATGTCCGCATACCTCATGGACGCAGTATGTTCCATGACACCTTTTCCTTTGATGAATTGGAGTTGGACTCCATCGGATGTTGAGCCAGTCCATGTATACCATTCTAAACTTTGGGAGGATAAGGCTTCAAATTTCGTATACGAAATATTCAACTGGGTGATGGTACTGATGCATGTTTCCATCTTCGGTAATCCGCCACCCAGGATATCGGATAGCATCACGACAAATTTAAGCAGAGTGGCTGATTGGTATGTGGAGAAAGAATTTTCATACTTCAGGGTGTTCGGCGCTTCCGTCCCTCCGCATGCTTTACCCTTACTTATACCCAACAAACTGGCTTGTTGCGAGATCGCCATGCAAACCGTAATCGGCGGTATAAGCAAAGAACTGAAATGGTATTCAAAAAAGATATGGCCACCTTTTCCTATTCATTTAAACACCTATTCTTTATTAGATTTTGGGCATGCAAAGGCCGAGGCAGGAGCCCTTGAAGATATAAATTTGGTTCATATCAAATTCAAGAAACATGATCCACACAGGGTCATGAGTAATCATTTGGCCAGTTGTGGCCTTAAATGATTTTAGCACAAGAATTTGACTCACGATGATATTTTCTGAGGCGCAAAATCTTATGATGAAGTTTTGGCTCGAATACAAGCCTTGTCGCCCGAAGAGAGGGCCTAGGTTGTCAGATTCTAAAGTTCTCTTTTATAAAATCAAATTGATACAGCATAAAGACTTTCAGATTTCTTTAAGTTCTTTGTTCCTCTATGACTGTCCTTGTTGTAAGACAACCCAATATTGAACCCGGTTTGATAGATCAGACCCATATCGCTTTAAATCTCTTTGATACCATACTTAGAACGGCCAACACCCGGGTAGAGCTTGAACGATCTTGGGCTACAATTGAAGGGATATAA
Source organism: Picea engelmannii (assembly GCA_009831015.1). Lineage (NCBI taxonomy): Eukaryota > Viridiplantae > Streptophyta > Pinopsida > Pinales > Pinaceae > Picea > Picea engelmannii. The sequence continues at coordinate 228,305 of ML780696.1, read as the reverse complement.
ACATCCAGGAACAGTTGGAAGCCAAGCAGCGACAACCTAGAAATTAGCCCTAGCTTCCCTTCCCGAAAGTATACCCTCCTCTCTTTTACATCTTACTAACTTTCGGATGCCTAGACACTATACTTTTTAAAGCCTTAAGTACAGACTCTGGAACAACATCTTTTGACGTCGCTGCCAGGTTCGAAGTTACGAAACCTTTTCCCTGGGAAGAATGACATATTTTCAAGTTTCACCCTTTGATAGTGAACAAAGAGTGAGCACCTTTTAAAGGATTTTCTCATGTTTCACTTGGCGACTCCATGTATAAATAAGCTGGCATTTGGACGAAGGAATACCAGAAAAAAACCCAGAGAACAAGCAGAACATGCCTGTTTCAAATCCCCAAAAAATACTAAAAGATAGAAGTTCTCTTAAGCCAACTACTGCAGTCTATCAGCTTAAACACCCGCAGCCCAAGACCAAAATTTCTTGTGAACCTTCAAATTCGCATAGTACATTTCCCAAAACCACTAATTCATTTTTATTCAGCTCTGCGGTTAAAATCGAAATCCTTCCGAAAACCTCTATCGAACACAAAGGTAAAAACCCAAAAATAAATCTATCAGCAGTTGATAACCCGCCAACTCTCCTTTCAGAATTCTCGATCTCACCGAGTCTCGAAGAGTATACTATATACCCATATCTCACATCCATGGGATCCCCTGATTACGTCTTCTGCAAATCTGAAGAGCCAATTCCTCGCGTCTCTGTTCACTCGTCTTTGCTTCTCTCATCTTCCGAAGAAGGTAAGAATCCATTTTTAGTCTTCCAGAACCCGCTATATAACACACCCTATCCCCGTCAGGTAATACCAATGGCAGTTGTCGAAGGAGGAGCGGGGGGCCAAGCGCCTCCCCCACCCCCTAGAGTTTTCACTAAAGTGGTTGCGAGATATGCACCTTTAGTTCTACCCGTGCCTCTTCATAACCTTCCTGAAAATTATATAAAAAATCTACCGAAATTTACAGGGGAGGGGGACTTAACTGTGGCCGAACATAGAAATTTCTTCGATCAGTTCACCGATATTCTAGATCTGGAACACGAAGACGTTTATTCGAGATTATTTGTTCAAACTTTTGAAGGACAGGTACGAACCTGGTTTAGAAGCCTTCTCATAGGGTCTATCCTATCTTACGATGCCTTAGAAGATGCCTTTCTTAGACAATGGGGTGAGAGAAAAGACCATTTATATTATCTAACTGAGTTCGAATCTTTAAAGAAAAGAAATTCAGAAACAGTGATGGAATTTATCCAAAGATTTAATAAACTGTATAATAATATCCCAACCGAAGTCAAACCCTCCCAACCTGCAACCAAAGTAACCTTCACAGGAGCTTTCGAACCTGACTTCGCTCTTCTCTTAAGAGAAAGGCAGGGGGCTACCTTAACCCAAATGCAGGATGATGTTGTGGAAATCGAGTCTAACATGATGGCCTCTGGTAAGTTGAAAGCTAAGATATAAACTGGGAACAGAGAAACCAGACGTTTTACAGAACAAGAGGGACCCTCAGGATCTAATAGATCTACAGATGACAAAATGGATGATATGGCCAGGATAATCAAGGAAATGTCGAATAAAATTTCTAGGATGGAATCATATCAATTGAAAACCGATCCTTTCGTCAAAAGAGAATTTAGGAGAAACCCCAACCTTCAAAATCCACAAAGACAAACTAAAAATGAAGATCAAAAAATTCAAACCCCTCTAAAAAAGGAAAATTTTATAGGAGGAAATGATCTGGAAGACTTCGAAGGTCTGGAAGAGGATGTGACAAACCTGGGTGATGACTGCACTCAACCTTATATAACTAAATAATATTATGAAAAGTCTTTAAGCTCATAGCAACCCTCAGATGCAGAGGATGACATAAACAACACAGACCTCTAAGACCATCAAGAAGTAACTGATTCAATAATGGTTGAAGTCCAACCTAGGTATAACCTGAGGTCTAAAAACAAGTCTGCGTTGATTTCTCCACCCAGGAAAATTCTCCCTAGAGGTGAGGTATATGTGCCCACCCCAAAGGAGACCGAAACACCTAAAGGGACTGATTCATTGGATCCAAAGACAAAATAGGTTGAGACCCAAACAAAGGAGATCAAGATGGTCGATACACAAACACTGGTAATTAATATCACGAGTAATAAATCAACTCAGACAAATAAGTTGGAGAAGAGAGAGTCTGAGATTTCAAACAGAGAAACGGACAAAGGTGGTGGCGGTTTTAGTTTTGAAAATGAGATGAATAGAATCAAAATACCTATCTCCCTGGTTGAATTAGCAAAGAATCCTACATATCGTAAACAAATAACCAAAGTGATAGTTTGTTCAAACCAAGAAAAATAATCCGACGTGATAAATTTGGAAGATGACAAGCCAAATATCACTTTCGGTCCACGTTTTGAGGGCGCCAGAGACAGCGTTACCCCTTTCTATATCACCCTAAATGTGCATTATCAATTGCTACATAACTGCATGCTAGATTATGGAGCTTCACATAATGTGATGCCCAAAGCTATTATGGATATACTGGGTCTCAAGATCACCCGACCTTATGGAGATCTCTACTCTTTTGATTCAATAAGAGTCAAGTGCTTAGGTATGATAAAATATTTAGTAGTTACCCTTGCACAGGTCCCAGTCAAAAGTATTATGATGGATGTAGTTATTGTTGATATCCCCCCAAAATATGGATTATTGTTATCACGGTCGTGGGGAGCCAAACTTGGGGGATCCCTTCAATTGGACATGACTTATGCCACAATTCATGTTTTTGGTGGGAAACTTACTAGGTTATACAGGGAAACAAGGTTAGCCTATACCATGAGTGATCCTCAGAATCCTAACAACTTCCCTGTTTACATTGATAATCAGGATCTACGAAATTGTATTTTGTCTTTTGATTATGATATAGATAGTTGCACAGAAGAAAACTATATAGACGAGAAAGATTATGAAAATATGCGTAGTACAGGTATCTGGAAAATGTTTTTTGACAGTGCTTTGTCGTGTGAAGGAGCCGGTACAAGAGTACTTTTTGTGGCACCTGAAAATAGGTTTTTCGTCCCTTTTTCTTACAGGCTTCAATGGGATATAGACTACACTAACAATGTATGTGAATATGAAGCTTTAGTTTTAGGATTGGAAGCTGCTAAGAAACTGAACATAAAGAACCTAGAAGTATATGGAGATGTTGAGTTGATAGTCAAACAGATAAATCGACAATACCAGGCCAAACACTCGAGATTGAGAGCGTATAGAAATTGTGCCTGGGATCTAATGGAAATTTTCTTCTCGTCTGTAAATATCCACTTCATACCACGTGCCAAAAATTTGTAGGCCGATTTGTTAGCCAAGGCAGCCTCGACTTTCACTCCCCCCATAGCTTTTAAATTAAAATACCATATAGAGGTGAGGCACAGACCATCCATTGCGAACAACATACAACACTGGCAGGTTTTCGAGGATGACGAACAGATCCGAAAGTTCCTCAAAGCAGTGGGTGACTTTTCTGAAACACACATCGATCAAGAGAATCAAAATGATCACATGTGGATCATGCAAGAAGGAGAAGACCCTCAGGAGTTCCGAGAAAAAAATTCCGACCATCGCATGTTAGTTTAAAAAAATAATCAGATTCCAAAGGGACTAATCCCCCTGGAGAGACTTTTCAATCAAAATGACATGCCTTTGAAATCTACTCTTCAACCCCAACCAGAAGAGGTTGAAGATTGCGATGGGGGGACAAAAGAAGAACCCAGGATGGTGAAAATATCAAAGTATCTTCCTCCTAAGGTGAAAAATAAGTATAAAGATTTGCTTGCACAATATAAAGATGTTTTCGCCTGGTCTTACAAAGAGCTTAGGACTTACGACACTACCATGATCAAACAAAAGATACCTCTGAAGCCTAGTATCAAACCCTTTAGGAAAAAGCTTAGAAAGATCAGCCCTATCTTATTACCCGTAGTCGAAAGAGAAGTCAAGAAACTTTTAGACGCGAAAATAATAGTACCACTAAGATACTCCGATTGGGTGGCAAACCTGGTCCCGGTCAGAAAAAAGAGTGGAGAAATTAGACTGTGTGTTGATTTCAGAAATTTGAATAAATCTTCCCTGAAAGACAACTATCCTTTACCTAAAATGGACCATGTCTTAGAAAAGGTAGTCAGAGCAAATATAATGTCTATGATCGACGGTTTCTCTGGATACAATCAAATTGCGGTAAACGAACAAGATAAAGAAAAAACAACTTTCACTACACCCTGGGGTACATTCGTGTATGATAAAATGCCTTTTGGTCTAATGAATGCAGGTGCCACTTTCCAGCGTGCTATGGATATCTCCTTCATTGGCAAAAGAGACAAGTTTGTAGTTATCTACCTTGATGATCTAACCGTTTTTTCTAAGTCTGACGAAGACCATTTAATACATCTCAAACAGACTTTTGAAAAATGCCGCAGGTTCGGTCTATCTTTAAACCCTAAAAAGTCTCACTTCACCATGCGAGAAGGTAAACTCCTAGGTCATATTGTGTCCAGAGACAGAATTAAAATTGATCCCAGCAAGGTTCAAGCTATAGACACAATAAATATTCCTAGAAATGTAAAGGAAATCCAGTCATTCTTAGGAAAGATAAACTTTTTGAGAAGGTTTATTCCAAACTTAGTTGAAATTGTGAAATTAATCACAGGTATGTTACAGAAAAACGGCGAGGTAAAATGGACAGCAGAGGCCAAAGAATCATTTGCATGTATCAAGAGGGTTATAAGCGAGGCACCTGTACTGGCAAGCCCCGGCTATCTAAAGGATTTTCTCATTTTCTCATTCGCTTCCGAGCACACTATTGCCGCAGTGATCCTCCAGAAAAATGAGGAGGGTTTTGAACAATCGATATCCTTTTTCAGCAAGAGTCTCACGGACACGGAACTAAAATACGATATAATGGAAAAAGAAGCATATGCTATGGTAAAGGCATTAAAATTTTTTAGGACTTATGTATTGCATTCCAAGATAATTGCATATGTACCTACTAGCTCTGTAAAAGACATTCTAGTGTAGCCTGACAGTGATGGCAGAAGGGGACGATGGCTCACAAAAATTCAAGAATTTGATCTGGAAATAAAGTCGACGAAGCTGATAAAGGGTCAAGGTTTGGCTAAACTCTTAGCTGAATCAAATTACAGAGCCCTCAGCATAAATAACATACAGGGATGTGGAGAAGAGGAATATATTAACGATCTCTACGAGCAAACAAGTGAAGTCAGAATCGAAGAGAAGTTTACATCCTCTGACTGGTACAAAAACATAGTATCCTACCTACTGACTTTGAACTGCCCCAGTGATTTATCTCCATCCAAAGCCAGAACGCTAAAACTACATGCGGTCAAATACTATATATCTGAGGGTAAATTATTTTGGAAGGATCCACTTGGCTTCTTGTTGGTTTGTTTGGTTGAAACTGAAACAGAGAAGGTCATAAGTGAATTCCACGAAGGAGTATGTGGGGGACATCACACTTGGAGAGCAACAGCTTATAAAATCTTAAGGGCAGGGTATTATTGGCCTAAACTTTTCTCGGATGTAAATGCCAAAGTCAGGGCTTGTGACCCTTGCCAACTATTCACAGGAAAGCATAAACTCCCAACATTACCTTTAGTTCCAGTCAAAACAGAGGCTCCTTTTCAGCAGTGGGGACTGGATTTTATAGGTGAAATTAACCCCCATTCTAGCGCTCAACACAAATGGATCCTAACCGCCACAGATTACTTTACTAAATGGGTAGAGGCTATTCCTACCAGGAGGGCTACAAATTCAGTAGTAATAGATTTCCTAGAAGAAAATATTTTATCTAGATTCGGCTGCCCCTGAAAGATAGTAACAGATAATACTCGGGCTTTTAAATCTATGGCTATGGTCAGTTTTTGCCAAAAGTACAATATTGTACTCGGCCATTCTACGACATATTATCCCCAAGGAAATGAACTGTTCGAATCTTCAAACAAGAGTCTGATCAACATAATTAAGAAAGTGTTGAGAGAGAACAAGATATCCTGGCATATACATTTAAAATACACACTATGGGCAAATCAGATTGGCACAAAAAAATCCATCCATATTTCTCCTTTTCAGATGGTATACGGGACGGACCTGATATTACCTATAAACTTGGCACTTCCCGTAATGAAACTGTGGCAAGATGAGAAAGAAGAACCAAACCACGTCACAAGGAGAATAAATCAGCTGATCAAATTACAACGGAACAAGGTCGAGGTGGAAGAAAGATTGCAAAAATATCAAGACGACATGAAAATGTTATTTGACCGTAAGACAAAAGACAGAGAGTTTCTTCCAGGAGATTTGGTCTTAATATGGGATGCTAGGAAGGAATATTTGGTGAAACACAGTAAATTCGATCATATTTGGTATGGACCATTTAGAGTCGCAACTTCCGAAGGAAAAAATTCATTTTTACTAGAAAATCTGGATGGTAAAATCTTCAACGCCCCTGTCAACGGGCGTTATCTAAAACACTACATGACATAATTAGTTCTCCGAGGTTTTCCATTGTATATACCGGATTGTATTTGCTTTCTATTTTATGATTCCCTTAAGGTAAGTTTTCAATTTTTATTTTTTAGGTCAATGTAAGTAGAGATACACGGTTTTCAAATACTTTTAATTTCTTTTAAAAAAGACACTCTTTGTGTTTACAAGATTTTGGTTTGCAAACTAAACGGACGAATGGAGAAAACAAAAGGTCATGTATCAGAGATTTACATTCACCGAAAACAGGTGACAGAAAAGGTTTTCGGTTATTTTAAAAATGCTAAGGTTAAGGCAGGAACTCCTGAAAACATTTGTTCTTTAAGAAAGCAGAGATCTCCAAAAAAAATCATAAAGGTCCCATAAATCTAATGTTCTCACTTAATTGATTATTAAAAAGTACAATTACTCGCTATGGGTCCTAATAATTTTAAACACGGATAGGTGGTAGTTAAAACAAACAGAAAGCGAAGCATCTTTGGGGAAGGGTTTTCAAAAAAATGGTTTTAATTTTCAACCCCTACCCCTCAACATACAAACATATGTCCATCACCTTTCTTTCGGTCCTCAGATTTGTCTTCTTAAAAATGCCAAATGTATTTTCGGATTTATATACATAGGGAGAAAAGATTATGTTTAAACTTTGAAAGCTGTAAGCGTGTTTTTGAAAGAAGGTTGGTCTTCACAGCTCCTCGATCTCTTACTAAACAATTTATGTGTAGGTAGATCCTGACTTTTCTAGGTTTTTCAACAGTTTTGAAGGGCTAAGGCTTACTCGAAGGAAAACCCCCAGAAAAATGTTTCCCCTTTTTCTCCCTGCGGACCCAAGGTGTTGTGGAAGTCAAAGGAAGGTTGGTATCGAGCAATCAAAGTAAGTTGACATACCTATATTGCAAAATATTACGTAGATACCACCCCTCATACAATATGATTGCCCCCACTTTGTATTCTAAAAATAAAATAATAAGACAGATGATGAAAGGAAAGTCATATCTAATTGTACATCTAGTCTGAAGAGACGATGAAAGGAAATTCAGAAATGATTGCCCTCATATCAACATTTAAATGCATAAATACATTTCGAAGTGGTGAAAGGAAATTCAGCAAAAAAGGGGCAGATAACTTCACCGGGGTACTGAACAGGCTCGTTGGCAATGAATCAATATCTGAGATATATGTAAGGCTGTTATACATGAATATCACTCGACTCTGGTAATCAACTTTCTCGAGACTGGATCCACATCCTAAGTCCAGAAGGGACTCCCTGATTAAAAAAATGTCATTAATTTTGTTGGATGTAAGCCAAAAAACTGCAAAGATCTGTTGGATTTCCTAGAACTGTTTTGATTTGTCCTAATGTAGAACAAAACTTAGTAAAGAAAAAGAGAAAGTTGTGAAAGGGACTGTAGTTGAGTGAGAAATATATTTGAGTATTGAAAAGCCTTACAACAGTAAAAGACAAAAATCTTTTTTTCCCTTAGTTTATCCTTTCCCTAAAGCAAGTTTCATAGAAGTGAAACCAGTGACTCCATTTACCCAATACAGGCATGTGGTCTACTGTTCTTCCCACCTCACAGGGAAACGGGATCCCTAGGTGGAGCCTATGTTGGAGCCACCTTTTTCATTTGGTTCAAATCCATTTTAAAGGTCAAATGTCGGTTCTTAAGTTCTTTTTCGCTTCGTGACATTCACCTACTGAATATCTCAATAGTCTCAACATGTGAAATAGCGGGAGATGTGATGTTTCATAAGTTATCACTTTTATCGTTAAACGAAGGTTGTTTCTCTTCGTACCTCGGAATATCGCTCTTCAGGAGTTACAAGTCACAAGATTTACAAACCCTGATGTGCGAGGTCACGAAAAGTTTCAAAAACTTACCTCATGTGAAAGTTAAGAGTGGGACCATGTAAAATCCAGTCAAATGTTGTCGGGATTTCGCGTCTCAGCATTTACTCTCGCCTAAAACATTATCGTCACAACCCTGAAAGATGAATCCACGAGATCCTCACACAATTAACCCGAGTTAACGTCCAGAGTGTTTAGTCTGACCATGGTTAAAGCCTATCGGGGTTTCGCAACTCGGCATACGTTCTGCCCGAAAACTATACCCTCGAAGCCCCGATCCGCGAAGTCGCGATATAAATTATAGAATGATTAATAAAACACTTAATCTGATTACGTCCTCACTTAACTAAATCTAATCATCACAATCTCGGGTTTTAGAGGCTCGAAAGGTCAAAGTTAAAAGTCTTGATACGACGAACGTCGAAATGTTGATTTAAATCCTGATTAAGGAAGCCAATCCAGCCTAATAAATGTTTAATGTAAATGAAAATAATGTGCAGTTTACGAGGTAATTTCAAATGTTCCTTGCGCCAGCTTGTCCCACGAACCGTCGAATTTCATGGCATTAATTGAAAATAAGGTGAAACGGCAAAGTAAGGATATGGTTTTTATTGCCAAAATCTCTATCTAATTATGATTGGACCGTTCTGTGCGTAAGGACATTGATATGTTAAATGGTCAAAGATATATATCTTTTGCTTCCTATTTTATTCATAAAAGTTCATTTCTATCCCACACAGAGAAGTTTTTCTCAATAAGCTAACTTCTATATGTATACGCATTTTTATCGCAGAAGAGCAAAGTTACAATCCCCTGTCATGGCCCCGCGAAAAGTATCCAAGGAAAGCATAGAGGTTTCAAGATAAGGTTCTGATAATATTTCAGATACTTCACCTCAAAGTGTCGATTGCTACGAACCTGGTCATATGTCTCGGAGGTCTTGCAATCACAGTTGGTGAACTACTCGGATGATTCCAGTGACAATGAGACAGATGACATGACTACCAAATACAAGATCATCGTCCAAGTAGAGATGCACAAAGTAGCGGCCTAGCCACATCTTCTGCCTTACTATGACATGATCCGATGGGTGCTAGATCATGTAGACATCCCTACCAGAACCATCATCAGTGAGAAGGGGGTCACTGTTGAGACCTTCAGACCAGAAAGCTTACAGGTTATGTACAAATTAACACCCACGTCAGACTTCTCGTACAATGCAGAGTTTCTAGATGGTTTTAAAAAGAAGGAATGCAAGCAATATGCGAAAAGTTTATCTAATTTGATTAAGGATTGGGTCTCACACCCAACAAAGTTCAGGGCAGACAACAATGGAATTTATTCCATATCTTATTTGGAACCACAGTTTAAATACGTAGTGATGATGACCTGCAGATTGTATGGGAGAGAAGACACCACGCATTTCTTCCTCCAATGGGTGTCCTTGATATTCTTAGTAGCAGAAGGCTCTTCTTTCGACTGGGCCAAAATGTTATCAGATAGCCTGACCAGCCGGGTGACAGAATATTGGACACAGAAAGAGAGCGAGAAAGTTACTTCATTTTTCATGTCCGCATACCTCATGGATGCAGTATGTTCCATGATGCATTTTCCTTTGATGAATTGGAGTTGGACTCCATCGGATGCTGAGCCAGTCCATGTATACCATTTTAAACTTTGGGAGGACAAGGCTTCGAATTTTGTATACGAAATCTTCAACTGGGTGATGGTACCGATGCATGTTGCCATCTTCAGTAATCCGCCACCCAGGATATCGGATAGCATCACGGAAAATTTAAGAAGAGTGGTTGGTTGGTACATGGAGAAAGAATTCTCATACTTCAGGGTGTTCAGTGCTTCCATCCCTCTGCATGATTTACCCTTACTTATACCCGACAGACTGGCTTGTCACGAGATCACCAGGCAAACCGTAATCAGCAGTATAAGAAAAGAACTGAAAGGGTATTCAAAAAAGGTATGGCCACCTTTTCCTATTCAAAAAAGGTATGGCCACAACAGGATAAAGAAGAGCAAGTTGGGGGCCCGAAACAGGAAGCCGAGGCTTTCGGTCCTCCAAGCGAGTCAACTTCGGTCATTACTCCCAAGAAATCTTCTAAACAGGTCGGCAATCCCATCTCCTTCATTACCCCCCTATAGTCTGCAAAGGAAATCCCGGACACAGGTTGGATTTTGGGTGAAAAATTGACACCTATAGCAATTGAAGAGCTACCTCCAAATAAATTCTTCTTCGATAAGAAGAGGAAGGTTGTTGTGAGACAAGAACTCTACCAAGAGGCAGGTACTGTCTCTAAGAAATATAATATTTTAACCGATGGGAAAGACATGAAGAAAGTAGATTTCGCAACACAAATAGCAGGAACATTGGGGGCATTCGCCACGGCGAATCAATATTCATTCGGGACCCTAAAGGATCAGCTAAAATGAAAGAATCGTTTGATCAAGACACTAGAGGCTAAACTATCTACAACAGAGGTTGCTACTAAAGATTAGGTAAGTGTGACTTTAGAGCAAGTAAGAATGAAGGATCAAAAAGAGATCGAGCGGCTTAAAGTTCATCTTGAATAGACACAGTTGAAGCTTCAGACAAGTTAGACTCAGATAAACCAGTAGGGAGAATTAATAGACCAGCTTCAGGCCAAACTAGAATTCACCGAAAGCCAAGTAATTGATATCGGGATCTTTCAATCCCAAGCAATAGAGAGCAGAAAAAGGTTATCGGCGACGCAGTAGGGTTTTCTTGCAAAAGTGGAAACAATTCAAAGCAACTTCCAACTCATTGATCAGGTGTTGGAAAACCTCTTTCTTAAATAAAGGGACGCCGGAGCAGCTCGAGTGGCGTTCCAAGAGTTTATTATAGCCACAATGAGAAGGGAAGCAAGCAGTGGTTTTAGTTTTCCCATCGCAGAGCAGATCAAGGGTAATATCTTATTGAAAGAATGGGAGCGAAATATATCCGAAGGCAAACAACAAGCTACGAAGCTGAGGAAATCTTGCGAAGAAATTTTCGGTTTGTTAAGTGAGATTTGTTTGGGTTACGATGGTGAAAGTGGCATGGGGATATTGGGTCAGATCAATATAGCTAAATATATGATAAATATCAAGGAAAATGAAGAAAGAGAATTAGGCGAAATATCACAAATAACTCAAACAGACATAGTACAAATAGACAAATGGCTAATTAAACCAAGTATGCAGTTATGCTCTATCAATGCCAAAGATCAGCATGTGGAGGGAAAGTTGTCACTATTGATGAAAGACTGCTATATTTTTTAGGCAAATAATCAAGCAGAGTTGTCTAAGTTGATATCATAGCTAGCGAAAAGTGCATTATTTGCACGGAGCATGGGAAGAGGCAGGTTTTGGGTACCAAATGAGAATAGAGATAAAGAAACGAAATGTTTCGACTCCTTGATTGTAACCGAAAACCTCTGGAACTATTGAGATTCCAGCGCAAAATAATTTTGTATAAATATACATTTTGAAGAAAGAAAAAGGGTTGGACCTTTTTTATTATTTGTAATAGAGACTGTCTTTTTCGAGATTAATACAAAGCAATCCAGAGATTCCCAATTCCATCACTATTGTGTTATGAGTTTGTTCTCCCTGTTATTTCATATTCATTCTTATTTCATTATATATATATATATATATATATATATATATATATATATATATATGATGAATGTTGCATTGCAATTTAGTAAAACTTCTACTACAGTGATTAATATTTAGCTATCTATTGTTTACAGTTTTTCCTCTATATCGGCTTACTAGCAGGTACAAGACCTGTGAATCTTTAGGTTGTCATATTTTATGCTTCATCGGATCATTTCTTATCTCATTTTCTTCTTCTGCTTACAGAGTGAGATTCTCCCTCGATAGGAGATTTATTCTATAGATAGCTTAATGTTTTTCTCCATAATTCATACACATTTATTTCAAATATAACACAGTTACAGAAAAAGGCCTTTGGTTTGCAATTTGCTTTTAATATTGATTTCTAAAGTTCTCTTTTATAAAATCAAATTGATACAGCATAAAGACTTTCAGATTTCTTTAAGTTCTCTGTTCCTCTATGACTGTCCCTGTTGTAAGACAACCCAATATTGAACCCAGTTTGACAGATCAGACCCATATCGCTTTAAATCTCTTTGATACCATACTTATAATGGCCAACACTCGGGTAGAGCTTGAACGATCCTGGGCTGCAATTGAAAGGGATATAAACATCCAGGAATAGTTGGAAGCCAGGCAACGACAACCTAGAAATTAACCCTAGCTTCCCTTCCCGAAAGTATACCCTCCTCTCTTTTACATCTTACTAACTTTCGGATGCCTAGACACTGTACTTTTTAAAGCCTTAAGTACAGACTCTGGAACAACAACTATAATCGTTTTTAAGATTTTATGTATTGTGATTAATGAAGCATGTAATTGTGTCTATGATTAATGAAAACACTAGAAAACTGACTGAGAGAAAAACTTGCAGTATTGACCATGATACCATAAATGGGAATGGTGAGGTGGAACTGGGAAGTTTTAATGAGGAAAATAAGAAACGTTTCCGACAATCCAGCCTACACCTACATCACATGAATGCATAAAATTGTCCAATGTACCTTGTTTATCTTGACCACAAGGAAATCGTTAATGATTTTCAGGTAGATTAGTTGAGTAGTTATAAATTCAATCTGAATTGGTACTTGGAAGAGTGAAGGGTAAGATACAACATCAACCAGAAGTATGCAAATATTTCCCCTTTGATTTGGGAGCTTGACCCTGGAGCTTACTTATAATAGAAGTTAGTGAGAATCCCGAGGAGGGAGATAATGTTATGATAGAGGAAAAGGAATAAAGAGGAAGAGGGAAAAACAAGAAAGAGGAGAAAATCACACACACAATACACATGGAAAGACAGGCATGTGGTATACCCAATTCAAACTACACAGTGAAACAAAGAACAGTCACACCATACATGAGTCGTAGAATCAAAAACAGATGTAATGCATGTGAGAAGATAGATCTCATGCTTACATATATGAGAAATAGAGGACTGAGAAGTTTTCCTGAGGAAAATAGGAAGCTTTACCAAGACTCAAATAGTCACCCTAGAACAGAGAAGACCCATATCTAGAATGAAGAAAAAGAGGGTCATGACTTGGTACTTATTGGAAAGAAACTGGCACCAGTAAGGGGAGGTAATCAAGGGACTATGCAGTAGAGAAGGGAATCTCTTATGCAAGGGAATACAGTTAGGATTGTTTCTAATATACTCGTGGAGGCCCTGAGCTCAATGGGAAGAGGGAGACTTGTGTTGTTTCCAGTGGAGTGAAGGAGAGTAACCTTCCTTAACCATTTATTGACTTAACAGTCATTTGAGAGAGTCCCCTGCTGGTATCATGGCTAGGCATAGGGGTGGCTCATTGTAGAAAGGAAAAGTGCAACATAGCCTACAATTGGGTGGAAAGGCATTTCCCCTCAAACAATTGTTTGGTTGAAGAATTCATTGAATAGATAAGTGTTTTCCTAAATATGTCTATGAAATATTTGTCAATGATTGTAAATTGTATTATGTTTATGTTAATGATATGAATATGATAAATTATTTTTGATATTTGAGCTAAATGAAGTGATACAATCATCCCTTAATTAGTAAATGAATTAATTATAATGATGAGGTGAGGAAGGATAGTATAGGCCGATAACCCTGTGCTTTTCCCTGCCCTTTGAAATGGAAAGTTTGTAGGATATAAATCTTCATTTGGGTATTTGGGTAGATTGTTTCTTGCTTGTTGGGAAATGGATTAAAAACCTAAAGGATTTGAGTTAGAAACCATTGTAGGAAGGTGTTTGGTAATATTTTGAAACCGCTAAGTCTAAATATGACCTTGAACCCTGTTGAAATCCTTATTTAAACCCATAGGAATGCTAGACATTGATTCGACAGAAAGAGTAGATCTCGATTATTCATCGGTGATAAAAACTTTGACAGAGACCTATCAGAAGGTGAATCCTTTGGGAAAACCTAGAATGTGAATTCATAGTAAAATTTTGATGGGAGAATTTCTAAGATGAGGATATTCGTTGATCTATCAGAGGATGGACCAATGCGATTGGGGCCTTAAAATCCCTAAGTGTAAATGTGACAAGCCTGTCGGGAGATTGGAGTTTGGGAAAGTATGGGAAGAGGTGCAGGATGAGTTTCCAATGATAAAATGTCCGATGTCGAGAGCCCGAGAGATACTGAAGTCATAGATCTATCGGTGTTGAAGCCGACGAATTTTGAACTGTTGGATCTAGAATGATCCATTTCGAAGAGTGAACCTAGTCTATGTGTTGTGTCGATTAAATATTGAGAATTTGTGAGATGTGATTGATCTTTGATCTTTGGATGTGAGGATCCAAGGAACTTCATATCCATTGGAGAGTTTCTCATCAAGAATACCATTTGGGAAGAATCATGATCATGTAGAGGGGGCACTATCTGATGGTGGAAGTCCGAGAAATTGGAGATCGTTGATCTAAGGGTATGGAAAAATGATACGACCATAGTCATGGATTTACTGGTGGACCCCACTAGTAAAATTCTTGAGTGGAGAACGAGCGAGACGTTAGCCATCACATAGTTTGAGGTACCGAGTCGATCAAGATAGTTGATTCCCTAGCCCGAAGACAGTTGGATCTATTGGGAGTAGAATTGTTGGAGAGGTTCGATTGGGAATGAAATGAGGGCTGTATAACCTTCTTTCTCGATGGGAAAGGAACATGATTCATCGTAGACCATCGATATGGTCAAATTGGGTGAGTCATAGCCGTCTAATCGAGGAGATTTATCCTTTGTCTGTGGAGTTACATTCCACCAAAGAATTGTTGAGCGAGAAAAGGGTGATTAGTCGATGGATTTGTCACAACTACACGTAGTGAAAAAGAAGAAGAAGAAGAAGAATTCCATGTGTGTACCATGATGGACAAAGGTTGAATAAGGGTATAAAACCTGAGATATAAAATTTAATGGAAGTGGATATTCGGCATCCCACCAGCCTAAAAGGTTTAGGGGTTGGATGTGTTACAACATATATAATATCCCCTATATAAGAATATATATATTAAAGTATATTGAAGCATATTATACTAATGCAACATCCTCACATGAAATTACATACAACAAAAACACAAAATCATACATGTATAATAAATACAACATATCCACACGAGATTTCACATACCAAACCATAAAAAAAGAAAACATATATGCATACATGTGGATCATAAGTGTCTTAGTTTGAAATATGATACTTATAAAAATGTGGGTTTTATTCACCAACTCAACATTACAAACAAGTTGTGAAATATAAAATCATGCACTAACAAAACATAGACATATACAACACTATATATACATAACAAGATCCTGATCCGACCATGCATAATCACATGTCCAAAATAAATACTTATTTAACATCAATCTCTTATTTACAGTTGTTCATTCAAACCCAAATAAAATTGTAGTTGACTAAACTAAAAATATAACCAAACTCTCAAGTTTAGATTAAAAAAAAAGGCATTCTCATGATATAATTCCATACAAATTCCAATTTTGGAAAGCATATAATCACATCCTAAACATCTGGATAATTTAAATCTTTTTCAAATAAATTTATCACTTGTCATCACTTATAAATTTATCTCGTGGTATGTACTCCATAATAAAAAAAAATCACTAAATAACATGCATGTTTCTCCATCTCTCTCCCATGTAAGACATACCTGATTTGTTATCCCAGGGTGTGGGAATTCATGCATTGGCATCGGTTTTTTCTCTTTTGATGATTTTTGCAGGAGGTCATACTCAAGTGAAACTGACACTATTTTATATCTATCATTAATTTATTTTTTCACATGTCAGTTATAAACCTACATCCCCTTGTAGGGGATGTTTCTTTTCCACATCTCATTGATAAGTGTAGTGTTTCATATTTTGGCTTCCAACAACTAAGCTACATTATGGTCTATCTTGTTATTTCTTTGCTTATTTTATGTTGAACTTAGTTAGACTGATAGAACTATATTATGAGGACATGTGGACCTAGTGTATGAATTTCATTGTTGATGTTATTAAAAATGGAAATTATATGATTTCTTTTAAGCTTTGGTATATGGATACTAGTTTGATGTATAGTGTACATGAATCATAATGGGTGTGATGCACATGGTATATATATATATATATATATATATATATATATATATATATATATATATATATATGCTTCTCTACATTAAATGTCAATCTATAACAATGTTAATATCATAAAAATGGTAATATGGTTATGCATTATTATGTGTTTTAGTAGGCTAACTTATAGGTTAAT
Organism: Picea engelmannii; assembly: GCA_009831015.1. Taxonomy (NCBI): domain Eukaryota; kingdom Viridiplantae; phylum Streptophyta; class Pinopsida; order Pinales; family Pinaceae; genus Picea; species Picea engelmannii. The sequence goes on along the minus strand of ML780696.1, from coordinate 211,480 downwards.
GGGATAAGAGATAGAATTGTAGCATTGAGGTAACATACATCAAAAGAATAATGGTATGCTATTAAGTATCATTTTATAATTAAATTATTGTTCCCAAACATTCTCACATGATATGTGAGAAATTGTGATTTTTACAAGAAGAATAGTTCACTATTACATTGGGTCACTTTTCCAACACTTTATCAACAACTTTGTGTTGCAAACATGTCGTGCTTCCAACGAAATCTTGAACCCTTTTCATCGTTAGAATCGTATTTCTCTTTCAACGAACACAAGTTCATAGTTATTCTAAATCCACTTCCGATGAAACAGTTAGTCGGACTTCCAGTGAAATATTCGTCAGTCTCTCATTGGTCTTCAAAAGACAACTTAAACCCATTTTTGTCATTGTAGGAAGGTCGGAACTGCGATGAATCAGATTTTGTCATTGTTTCGACGAACTCTTTGTCACAAGAGAAATGACTCTTCATTGAACTATTCATCGAATGAGAAATGACTAAACCATGAACATTTTTTGAAAGAGAAATGACCATTCATCGAATGAGCAATGACTAAACCATGAAAATTTGTCGAAAGAGAAACGACCCTTTATCGAAAATTCCTTCGAAAGAAAAAGGATTAAACCATGAAAATTCGACGAAAGAGCAATGACTATTCGTCGAACAAGAAATTACTAAACCACGAACATTTGTCGAAAGAGAAACGACCCTTCCTTGAAGTAAAAATTAACCATCGTCGAAAGAGCAATGACCATGTCGTTGGAATTTCAACAAAGACTATATATATATATATATATATATATATATATATATATATATATATATATATATATATATATATATATATATATATATATATATATATATATATATATATATATAT
>ML780696.1:194559-210548 GCA_009831015.1 Picea engelmannii | reverse complement strand
TATATATATATATATATATATATATATATATATATATATATATATATATATATATATATATATATATATATATATAGGTCTTGATGTGGCAGAGGCAACATCATTGGGAGTGGTGTAGAGGTCTTATCACATTTCTCTCCATTAAATCCCTATTATGAAAATAATTCCCAAGGCATGTGTGAAACTCATATACGTGTGAGCTCAAGAATGGAGAACACATCAGATGGCATGTGTGAAACCCAAACCAGTGAACCAAACTCAAAATTGCACTAGCATTACTACATCGGAGGAAGCTTGCTCTCTTAGTCTGAGGCCAAACATTCTAAATCTTAATTCAGTACCAGAAAAAATAGAAGATGTGTCAAGCAATACAATGTTTCCCTATTAGTGTTTACTTATGCTATGTTTTTGCATACTAGTATTAGGCATCTATTATAGGACTTATCCTGGAAATAAGTATGGAAATTTGTACAAGAGACTGGAAAACTTCAACTCTAAGTATAACTCAGCATGCTTAAAGCATGTTTTTACTACCAAGCAAGGGCTATTTTTTGAATTTTTGTATGGATATCTATCACTGTCATTCATGGCAGTGTTTTAATATATATTTTCCCACTTCCTTTGAAAGCAAATCAAAATAAAAGGGAATTAATAATTTCTTATTTTTATGTAGGTAGTGTTGTTCATGAGATGATTCCTAGCTAGGGAATTATGTGAATAAATCCATAATGATTTACAATTATTTTCAATTAGTTCGTACAACTAAATAACAAATAAGATGCATTTTATGACTAGTTTTTGGGCTTACAAGTTCCAGTATAACTAGTGCATTGGTTGAGACCCCACAAAACAACAAGAATTCAAAACCATTCAAACTTACCTGAGATATTACTTATCCCCGAAGGAAATTCAATGAGATCTCTAAGTTCATACCATTTCCGGTCTTAGTCCCCATTTAAATATGAAAGTATTCTACTCAAAGGGACTTTCTTAGCCTGCCCCTGTCAACAACCCCAGCTTCGCAAGTGGTGGAAATAGGAGAAGCACCCCTGGTGTCGCTACAATTAGTAAGTGTATATTTAACAATGTAAATGGACAAGTAGAAAAAAAATAAAGAAAACTTTTCTTTGCATTAAGAAATATATATTCACACCAAATTCTCCATGGTTTGATTTCCTTGTGATCAAATAAAGTGTTACTCATCTGATAGTAGAATGACAGAATTTTAAAATAACATACTAAATTATTGATAACATAAATTAATTAAACCTGATTTATTTGAATGCTTCAAAACTGAATGTCTCCAGTGGCTTAAATACTGCAAACATATTAACATGATTTAAATGCCAAGAATATGTTCGACCATTATTCTATATATACTGTGATGCAAAAGAAATTTCTAGTTACCTCTATATTTATAACACAAGTCCATTAGGTAGCGAGTGTATTATTTCCTTCTGCTACATCGTGTTGAGGTATGTAGATTTTCTTGAAGTTTGAGTAGCTTCGAAAGATATCCTTATTGTATTTGACCAAGACAAAACACTAAAGAATATTACTATATTATATTTTTTAAGACGATCCTATTGTGCCTTTGTAAAAGTCAACCCTATTATGCCTTGACAAGTAAAATGAAAAATAAAAGGATTAATTGGCAGGTTGGCCCAAACCTAATTTAGGGTTAGAAAAACTACTAGTGATAAAGGAGGCCAACACCTCATTTGAACACAACATACTAGCTATGCAACTAAGAAGAGGAAGTGCACAAGTCTTAGAGGAAGTGCACAAATCTTAGAGGAAGATACTACTACAACTAGGAGGAGACGTTGTGGATATTCTTGGTCTACTTCTTAGTTATATCTTGGTTATGTGGTGTGCTACTCTTCCATAATCAAGGGTTAAAGGAGGATATCTTTCTTTGTTAGTTCTCTCTTGGAGAGTGGCATTGTTCTTGGTTGGTGAATCTATATTGAGGAATTTTGTTGGGTTTTTCCCCTAGAGGGTTTTCCCAGGGTTAATCTTGTGTATATTGTGGATGTTATTCTTTCAGTGATCATTTATATGCAGTTATTGTGCTAATGGTTTATAAGTAAAATAACACTAATCTAATTAACTGCTTAAGTAGAAAAATCAACATGGGATCAGAGCGGACCTAAAAGAAGGAATTTTCATAGCACATAAGAACTCGTTGAAGATGATAAGGGCATAGGAAGACTCTCCTAAACCTAGTGCACCTTTTCCCTGGAACAATTTTCAGTTTTGGACAAGTTTTAGAAATTTGGGTTTATGCATAAACCCTTAAAGGTGATTTCATCCACTTTGTTGGACGATGTTGGGAAAAGTAAGACCATATAGAAGCTTTCCCTAGGAGGGCACATCTAGTCCCTAGATCAGAATTATGAAATTTGAAGTTTAAGAAATTAGGGTTTCCTCATAAAACCCTAGGTTTGCAGTACCAGTTGCAGTTACAGTATCAGTTGTGGTTGCAGTATCAGTTGCAGTTGTAGTGCCAGTTCCTTCATGTCAGTTCCTTCATGCCATTTGCAACACCAATTGCAGTGCCAACACCAGTTGCAGTGAAAGTTTTTGTGAAGTGTTGGGACTGGTTTTTTATTTTCCAAGTGTGCCTTACCCTAGAAAATCTCCAACTACCTTTAGATTACAAGTTGCAACACCTTCGAAGTTTTAAATGTTCATTATTTCTTCATCAATTCTTTTGGATGGTTCCACTACCTATCGATACTATCGAAGGTATGTACTTACATATGTTTAAATTGTATAACTATCTTAAGGGTATTTGCAAGAGAAGGGATATTTTGTCCAAACAACAAACGTAGATTCAGAAGGATCTCAGATACAACACATTCAGAGGAACAATGCACCCCAGGTTTGATGATTTTGATATGCTTCTATTTGTTATGGCATTATTGTGATCTTATGAACATCTAGGTTGTATTTTGATTTGTTGAAGTTGTGACTATCATACTAACCATTGGTCAAAATTAAAGTCAAAGTATTAGATTGATTAAGGTTGAGATTATAGATTTTATTCTTGAACTCATATTTTTGTCAAGAAATCATATTATCTTAGTACAAAGGACAGGTTGAAGAGAATACTTTTCATATTGAGTGAAGGAGACTCAGAAGAAAAACAACAACACTCATTCTTGAGGACAAGACTCTAATTTCCAAGTTTGATTGATTAAATTGATAAGATTCAAATTTGAACATATCAAGTTTGATAACTTTCACATTACAAGTAAACATTATAGTTGTTATAGAAATCTTTGAAACGTTTTTGAATACTTGGTAGCATGTGAGAACTGTTGAGATAAATGTTTGTTGTAATTATTTACTAGATATAACTAACATCTCCTCTAGGAGAAACTTCTTGTTTTGTTTCCAGGTTGCCATGGAGGAATGATTGATCACAAAACTATAAGAGTGTTTCTCTAATTTCTTATTATTGTATTTCTTATTTTTGGATCTTGTTCTAGGAAGGTCACAAGTGATAGCTCTAAAGGAGATACTGTGACGATTGTTCTCACTATTGTTTTTATTATTATTATAAAGAGCAGTATTCTTGTCTATTTTTTCTCCCTTGTTGTTCTTGTTCCGGGAAGATCATGGGTGATAACCCCAAGGGAATATATAGTGACGGTCGCAGAAGACAACATATTAGATGATCTCTAGTTTGAGACACTAAACATAATATCCAGATAAGAATTTGTATACACAACCATATACATCCATGTACCAAAGAAGAAGAAGAAGAAGAAGGGTACTTTTGAGAGATATTGAGTATCTCATGTGGAGATTGATTGTAAGGAGAAGAAGGCTCCAAATATGACCGAAGAAATCCCTATGGTGCAGTTGTTCACTCTTCAGATCATCAGGAAAAGTTAGTAGAGCTAGAAGGGCCTACGCAGAATCATTGCAGTAACCAGGAAGAGACCAGTATGGTTCTATGACACTTTGCAGGATGCAAATACATATAGAACTGACGAGCCATATCGTTAGGAGCATATGAATTCACCAGTAGGGAGGCAGGTGGCCCCACCAAGTACCAACTTAGAAGGAGATATATTTCAGAGGGAGTTAGCCCTCATGATCCAGTAAGGAGGAGAAGCCTCCACAGGACCATTCATAGAGATGTCCAAAGCCTGATTTGTGTCCATAGGATTCTCCCAAAAAGAGGGAGAATAATATGATGAGACACTTGCTCCATTAATCAGATGAAGTATATATAGAAAAAACATGATCCATTAAAATAGGCTGATGTAGTATGAGATTCAGAGGGAGAAAATGAATATGTTATTATGATGGAGTAGAGGAGCTACTCTCATAGTTCAACAACTACAATGAGAATGGAGCAGTCATTCTTAGTTTTAGAAAAAGAAGTTGTAGGTGTAGAGTCCTAGTTCCATAAGAAATAGTTGCAGAGAGAGTAGAGGACATACTCTTAGATAGTGAGACAGATAGTTATTTGCGAAAATAACATAGATCGAACAAATGATTGAGCATATTGAGTTGCATTTGAGCAAGTGTATAAGTTTGGTACATTTTGATGTGAACATTTGTTTTGTTGATATATTTGATGAACACAAGGACAAATATATGTTTTGTGGTGAATGCATTGAGCCTAGACATGTTCACCTGACTGCATAAAAACATGTGATAAGAAACCTAAAGGGTACAATCGATTATGAACTCAGATATATATCAGAGCATGAGATAAGATTGCAAGGCTACATAGATTCAAATTGGGTAGGCAGTTTCACTGACCAAAAAAGTACATTTGAATGTTTCTTTAGTATGGGATCAGTTGTGATCTCATGACTCAGTTAGATGTAGACTTGTATGGCACTTAGTTCCATAGAGGAAGAGTATGTGGCAGCATGGTCAGCTTCTAGTGAAGTAGTATGACTTCGAAAGTTGATTGCAAAATTGTTTGATCTCGAGTTGGAGGAAACCTGTATCTTTTATGAAAACTAGAGTTTGATAAAGTTGTCAATGAACCTAACGTGTCATGACAATTCCAAACATATTGAGATCAAGTACCATTATATCTAAGTGATGATACATAAGGAAGCAGTAAAGCTCCAGTATGTTCCTACTGACGAGCAGGTAGCAAACGTGTTGACTAAGCCTCTGTTGAGAGTGAAGTTAGAATACTTCAGAGACAAGCTTGGTGTGTTCCATAAGGATTTTCCCTCATGAGAGGGAGTGATGTGTTCCCCAGTAGTGGGAATTGATGTGTTCCCCAATAAATGGAAGTGATGTGTTCCCTAGTAGATTGAAGTGATGTGTTCCCTAGTAGAGGGAAGTGATGATATTCCCAGTAGTGGGAGCTACTCCAGCATAGGTCTGTACCCTAACGCAAGCCGGTATGCTACCCCAGAGCATGTTGTTACTCCAACGTTGGATGGTATGCTACCCTAGTGCAGGTTGGTACTCCAACACAGGCTAGTATGCTACCCTAGCACAAGTTGGTACCCCAACATAGGCTAATATGCTACCCCAATACAGATTAGTACTCCAATGTAAGTTGGTATGTTACCCCAATGCAGGTTGGTACTCCAACATAGGCTGATACGTTACCCGAACACAGGATGGTACTCTAATGCAGGTTGGTATGCTACCCCAACACAAGTTGGTACTCCAACGTAGGATGGTATGTGACCCCAACATAGGTTGGTACTCCAACGCAGGATAGTATGCTACCCCAGCGCAGGTTGGTATGCTACTCCAACATAGGCTAGTATGTTAACCTCAGCACAAGTTGGTATGATACTCCAACACAGGCTAGTACACTACTCCAGTAAAAGTGTAGAACTTCCTATGATATATAGATCTATGATTGACAACAATACAATGACCACGTGTACAGAAACACAAAATTAGTGATGATGATCATGACAAGAAGAATACCTTCCTTGCTAAGAGGGAGTGTTGAAGTTTGAGTAGCTTCAGAAGATATCCTTATTGTATTTGACCAAGACAAAACCCTAAAGAATATTATTATATTATATTTGTTAAGACGACCCTATTGTGCCTTTGTAAAAGTCATCCCTATTATGCCTTGACAAGTAAAATGAAAATAAAAGGATAAATTGACAGGTCGGCCTAGACCTAATTTAAGGCTAGAAAAACTACTATTTATAAAGGAGGCCAATGCCTCATTTGAACACAACACACTAGCTCTACGGGTAAGAAGAGGAAGTGTGCAAGTCTTAGAGGGAGAGACTATTGAAACTAGGAGGAGACATTGTGGAGATTCTTGGTCTACTTCTCAGTTATATCTTGGTTATGTGGTGCGATAATATTCCCTAGTCAAGGATTAGAGGAGGATCTTCTGCTTTTTTAGTTCTCTCTTGGAGAGAGGCATTGCTCTTGGTTGGTGAATCTATATTGAGTAAGTTTGTTGGGTTTTTCCCTTAGAGGGTTTTCCCAGGGTAAGTCTTGTGTATGTTGTGGATGTTATTCTTTCAGTGATCCTTTATATGCAGTTATTGTGCTAATGGTTTATAAGTAAAATGACACTAATCTAATTAATTGCTTAAGTAGAAAAATCAACAGTTTTCTCCTCCAGTACTTTCTCACCACTGCTCCCCACTGACTCTTTTCTTTGCAGAAAGAAAATCGACACTCATTTCATCCATACCATGCTTTGGATCTTCTTCTGCATCTCCATACCCATGCATAATTTGAGTGACATAGGTTATTCATAAAAGGTCAATGCTTAGTTTGCAATAAAAGGGAATTAATAATTTCTTAGTTTTATGTAGGTAGTGTTGTTCCTGAGATCATTCCTAGCTAGGGAATTATGTCAAGGAATCCATATTAATTTACAATTATTTTCAATTAGTTAGTACAATTAAATAACAAACAAGATGCATTTTATGACTAGTTTTTAGGCTTACAAGTTCCAATATAACTGGTGCACTGGTTGAGACCCAAAAAAACAAAAAGAATTCAAAACCATACAAACTTACCTGAGATATTATTTATCCCTAGAGTAAATTCAATGAGATATCCAAGTTGAGACATGTTATTGCACAAGTTGTAGGTTAGGAAAATCCCGACCCAAACACCAAATAGAAAAAACTAAGAGAGCACCTACCCACTATCACCTTAGGAAAGTGTTCTCGTCACTTTAGAGGTGAAGTGGCCACCTAAAGGGGGGAATCGTGATGACCCTAGGTGGGGAATGAAGGTGGAAAGTGTGATGTATGAAAAACTTCCACTATAGGTCACGTTGCTAGATGGAAAAGGGAGCTTGGTGATGAGTCTTGAGGGTTTTTTAAGGTTTCCAAATCCTTGACTGGCCTGCAAAGAGATAGTACCAACCCAAGAAACAAGGAAAACCAAGTATACAATGCAATATATCTAGTGGACAAGTAAGTTAAGCTTGTTGTCCCTAATAGAAGCAGTAAAAGGAGATATATATCAGCAAGAAAATGTTAAATGAGGTTTCTATATGAGATGCCAAATGTCAAGATAAATGTGAGAAATAAACTAGCAAAGAACTAGCACCACTTTAGCAATAAAACTTGTGAATTTAGAATGATAGTATGAATGAAAAATAGAAAATCTACAACAAAGGCTAAAAACCTTAATGGTTGTAGAAAAACAATCTAAATATCAAATTTAACCAATAAAATTTACTCTTAATTGGCCTAAAAAGTGCGCTAAGCTTAGTAGTTTATTAGGGATAAATTATAGCTAGTTCCCAAGGTTAGTTTGGAGGGTTTCCTAGGGTTAGAAGGTTAGTTTTTCTGCAACCCTAGTGGCTATAGGTTAGTTTTGTAACAAAAAAAAGTTTTCGTGAGAGAAAGGGGATTCCTCAATGAGGAATGATAGCCTAAGGCTCAAAGAAAAATATCCAAGTGAGAGAGCTTCAAGACCTTGACTTTTAACGTTTATCAATGCAGTATTTTGTTTCTCCAATGCAAAAACTAGTTCCTTTTATTAATGGGTTAATGGGGTCACAAGATAGAGAGATAGAGGTACTACCTCTTTGGGGGTATAAATCCTTTTATTCCCCAAAGAAAGTATCCTAGACAGGGTTTAGGCTAATGGGTGTATGCCCTTATACTTCCTTAGTAAACCCTTGCAAAACATATTTCTATGATAGATTATGGTGGAGCTAGGTAGGGTTGTATGTCCTTATAATCTCTACTTAACTTATCAAATAACCTTGAACTTTGAACAAATAAAAAAACAAAAAGTGTATCCTTTACCAAATTCAAATTGCAATAAGATAAATTCTTAACATGCCAAGAGAAACCACCATAAAGAGATAGAAATGACCTCCATAAGCTAGCGCATCATCATCTTGTTGCCAATAACCAAATATAACACCATAACATAGCACAAGAGAAAAAAAATATTGAAGGTAGAGAAAATTGTAGTCCTTAGCCTCTCACAATGGGAGAGATGTGTTATGAAATGAGATTCACGCGATCTCTATCTATACCAAAGTCTTAAAACATAGTTTGCCCACTTAGCAAGGGTAAAATTGTTGATTAAGGTTGGTTGTCATTGATGTCAACCCTTAAAGAAAGCCCCGTAGCACAAAGGTTTGGGTAATGGACCCAACATTGTTTGATGTAAATATAACTCATTATTTTTTTGTCATCGTTGATAAGAATTAAATATGGATGAACTCCAAAGTGGTCCCCTTATGGTGAAAGCCCTCACGGGAAGATGCTTTGTGGAGTAAGATAACCCATGCTTAATTGTGGAATAATGAGATGAAGGACAATGAATTTGTCCTGTAAACTATCCTAGATGGATAGTGTTTTTCATGCCATTTCTGGTGGTATGTGGAATGTCACATAACCCCTCATGGTTAGAGAGTTATGGCTATGAGAAGTTGGAGACCCTAGGTTTGGGTAATGGACCCAAGTTTGTTTGATGGGTAACGGTATGAGTTATGATATATTTTCAGATAATACTATTCTATATGGATAGTACATGTCATGCCATTTCTGGTGGTATGTGGAATGTCACATAACTCCTCACGGTTTGATATTTATAGCCTTATGAAGATGGAGGACCCTCATATGTCATCTAGAAGCCCCAAAAGATCCAAATAGTAAAAGTGGTTTAAGAGATTTTAAAAGGTAAATAATAAAGTGAAGTAATGAGTGTATTATAATTCAAAGTGAATATAAAATAAATTATTTCAATAATAAATTTAATGGAGAAATTAGAAGTGGGTTAACCTTAAAATAAGGAAAGTGGGGTCAAGTGACCTAGAAGATGTTTTTAAGGAAGCTACTTGGAGAGTATAAATAAGAGGCAAGGCTCTCTCATTTTAATCACACTTGAGAATATTGAATATATATAGGTTTTTGAGGTAGCCAAGGATATCTAAGCCTAAATTTTGAGGGAAGGTGAAGAAAAGAAGGCTGAAATGCAAGGAAGGATAAATTCTTTTGATGGTGTTTTCTAAGGTATGTTGTTTACAGGTCATCTCACCATTTTTGCTATAACTTTTTTTTTGTAATGATTCATACTATTAAATTGTTATTCCATTGCTAAAACATATCCAAGTATCTGTGGTAAAAAATTCATCTTGTGGGTCATTGTATTTTTGGAGTTACACTCCGTGGAAAATAGGGTTTGTGGCTAGTCCCGAAACTAGTCAAAACAGGTGTTTCAGGTAAAAACGTCATAACTTCTTCATAACAGATCCAAATTCATTGAAACAAAATGTTTTGGTTAGGGTACAGTATGTAGTATTTTTTATAACATTTTCATATCAATTCAACAAATATTTCGTTCGGGGAATGCTCTACAAGGTTGTTGTCTAGAATAAGCCAGAATTCAACAAGGTATGTCATTTTTGCTATAAATCCTTTTCTGAGAGGTTCCAAGTAGTGACACCTGGAGGAATTGCATAAAACACACTGAATAACATTGTGTATCAGTTTCATATCTTTATACATTACAGGTACAAAGTTATGATTACTTCAATTTAGGGTTGTTGACTAATCCAAAACTAGGCATGTGAGACTAAAGAAAAGTTTGATGAAAATGATAGTATCTTGTTGTTGAAGTTAAGGAAGGTTTGTAGGAATGTGATCATATACACCAGGTCTATTATAGAGCTAAAAATCATATTTGGATGATGAAATTGATTAAGGCTTTTGGTTGAGGTACATGTTGAGTACATGGTTGAGACAAGTAGTTGATGAGTTGGCACATACATGAGGTGTATAGTTGATGATATTGGTACATATTGATGAGTCATAGTTGATTAGTAGTTGAAACATGATTGGTACATACTTGGTACATGGTTGGATGCACTTGTTTATGGTACAAGTTGATTACAGGTTATTTGGTACAAGTTGGTGCAGGGTTGATGCACTTGTTTATTGTACGGGTTGAGGTACAGGTTGATGCATGGTTCAGATTTATTGGTACAGCTTTACAATGATATATCTCATGGTGACAGGTTGACCTTGGTTCCATCATTCTACTTCTACTTCAGTGTGGTAGGACGGGGCAAGTACAGGTGGTTATATCCACCTTCCGGTTGTAGTCGGAGAACATAGGGGGTTGTAGCCTCCTTCTAGTTGTAGCCAGAGAATTGGGGAGTTGGAGCTTCCCTCAGGTTGTAGCCTGAGAAACTAGGGGGTTGGAACCTCCTTCCAGCTGCAGCTGGGAAACAAAGGAAGTTGGTGCTTCCAATGAATGTAATTCTTCAAGACATATAAGAAAAAGCATTCTGTGGTTTTCTCTGGTTTTGGGTTTCCACGTAAAACATTGGTGTACTGTGTATGTGTATGTTTGTTCATTTTTTCATTTCTTATTTACTCTGCAGTTATTGGATGATAATGCTTCATTGATATAACACTTGGATTATATGGTTAAAAAGGGATTAAATTTCTCTATTACTGATTCACCCCCCCCCCCCCCCTCAGTAATCCAACAATTGGTATCAGAGGAGGTTCCTTCAGAAATAAGTTTAACCACTGAAAGGTAGATCATGGAGAGTACCAACTCATAAAAAAATGGAATACCAGAGTTTGATTGACATAAATATGTTTTTTGGAGCATAAGGATGAGGACATATATACAAGCACAAGGATTTCAAGTTTGGCAATCAATTGTAGATGGATACACAGCACCAACAGTTCCACCAACAAATGAAAAAGAAGTAAAACTCGGTGAGAATAATTCCAAATCCACAAATGCACTTTTGAATGGTCTCAATGATACGGTATTCACCAAAGTTGCACACTGTAAATCCACTAAAGAGATTTTGGACAAGCTTCAAAATATTTATGAAGGAGATACAAAAGTCAAAGTAGCAAAGCTTCAGACTTACAGAGGTCAGTTCAAACAACTAAAAATGAAGGAAGATGAAGATATCATAGCCTACTTCTTACGAGTTGATGAAACAGTGAATGCAATCATAGGATTGGGAGAAGAAATTGAAGAATCTGTAATTGTTCAAAAGATACTAAGATCTCTTCCTATGAGATTCAACCCTAAGATATCAGCACTAGAAGAAAGATCGGATATGGACTCAATAAGCATGGATGAACTGCATGGAATCTTCACAGCATATGAAATGAGAACTGAGCAAGAAAATCCAGATGTAAAAGAAGCAACCTTCAAGGCATCCAAAAGATCAAAGCAAAAGAAAAAGGAACAAGAAGAATATAGCAGTAGCAGTGACACCTCCGAAGATGATGAAGAAGTGGCCAACTTCGTCAAAAGACTGAACAAGGGAACCAACGGTAGGTATAGGGGTAAGCTCCCTTTAATTTGTTTAAATTGTGATGGTATTGGTCATTTTGCTAACAAATGTCCTCATAAGAAAAAGAGAAATGATGAAGGTTACTCAAAAGGAAAACACACATATAAAGGCAAAAGAACTACAAAGAAAGTTTTCAATAAAATCTTATACACCAAAGAAGACATCTCATCATCAGATGAAGATGAAGTCAATGACAATGAGACAGGAAGAGTTGTATTCATGGCAATAAAATACTTTGACAAAGAAGACTCTGAAGAAGAATCTGAATAAGCTGAAGAAGAATGTGAAGAAGTCGAAGAAGAAATTGAAGAGGTAGAAGTTGACTATCGAGAAGAATTAATGTGTGCCATAGAAGTTATCAGAAGATAAAACAAGAAAAACAAGAAACTACAAGCAGAACTAGACAAGAAAAATGACAGCCAAGAACTAGAACAAATGATCACAAAATTGAAGGTTCAAATAGAAGAAGATAAAATAATTGAAGAAGCACTCAAAGAACAACTAGAAGAAAAGGACAATATCATTGGAAACTTGGAAGAAGAGGTTGTCACACTAAGAAATGATATTCAAAAGAAAAATATGCAGAATAGTTCAAAAGTTCTAGATGACATTATCAGCAGTCAAAAATATCTTCTTGACAAATCCGGACTTGGATACAATCAGACAGAAAAGGGATCAAGCTCCAAAACAACAAAGCGAGAAAAAAATCCAAGGAGCTATGCAGAAACAATCAAAGAGGATAGGATGATTACAAGGACACTCTTCCACCAAGAAGATTTAGATTTCAGAATCAACAACAGATAGATAGGCATCAAGAAGAAGAAGGATTCATAAGAGAACCTCCTTTCAGAAGATATTCAACTCCCAGGTATCAAACTGTATTTTTTGGTTTATGTTATGCATGTAATAATTTTGGACATAAAGTTGTGAATTGCAGAGCTAACAATAGGAACAATAACAACTTTGAGATTTTTACACAAAGAGATTATTCAAGGAGACCTAGTGACACACAAAGAAGAAGTTACAACAGGTTTGAATCTTTGAGCACTGAAGTGGAATGTTACAAATGTAACAATTTTGGACACATGGCCAAGGATTGCATAATGGCAGTCCCTCCTAAAGAACCTCAATAGAATAACAATAGTCACAGACAAGAACCTTAAAAAATGACATGGATAAGAAAGCAAGATCAGTATAACAATGAAGAATGCACAGTCGCTCTACAAGCTAAGAAAAAGAAACATGGTTGGTATGTTGACAGTGGATGTTCAAAACACATGATAGGTGATAAAGAAAAATTTCTTACATTACGAAAAGAAAAAAATGGATCAGTCTCCTTCGGAAATGATAATTCATCCAAAATCATTGGAGAAGGTACAGTCCTAATTGGGAACAAGAATGAAAAGGAACAAAATGTTCTACTGGTAGAAGATATGAAACATAATCTTCTAAGTGTGAGTCAAATGTGTGACCAAGGTAATAAACTTACTTTCAATTCAGAAAAGTGTGAGATAAGAAAAGAAGGTTCAGGGACATTGGTTAGTACAGCTGCAAGAACTTCAAACAACATATATGTGTTAAGTGAAATTGGAAATGAAAAGTGTTGTCTAGGGAAGGAAGATGCAAGTTGGCTATGGAATAGAAGAATGGGTCACATGAATTTTGATAACCTTGTCAAAGTCAGCAAAAGAGAAGCAGTCAGAGAAATGCCCCAGATCATGAAACCAACCAACACTTTATGCAAGCATTGTCAACAAGGAAAGCAAAAAAAAACCAAGTTCAAATCACAGGAATATTCAACAACAAGATCACTGGAAATTGTGCACACTGATCTAGTTGGACCAACTACAACAAAGGGCTTAAAAGGTTAAAATACTTTATGTTATTAGTTGATGATTATACAAGAATGACTGCAGTTTGCTTTCTCAAGAACAAGTCAGAAGATTTTGAAAACTTCAAGATCTACAAGGAAATGGTTGTAAATGAGATGGATTCAAGAATCAAATGTTTGAGATCTGATAATGGAGGAGAGTTCACTTCAAAGGAATTTATGGACCACTGTAGCAGTCATGGAATAAAAATGCAATTCTCTGTTGCTAGGACACCTCAACAGAATGGAGTTGTTGAAATAAAGAACAAGACAATACAAGAAATGGCTCGAACAATGCTAATGGATTCCAAATTGAGAGATATATTTTGGACACATGCAGTGCATACAATAGTTCACATTCAAAACAAAGTAATGATCAGAAACAACACTGATAAAACTCCCTACGAGCTATGGAAAGGAAGACCAACAAATATGAAGCACTTCAGAGTTTTTGGAAGCAACATTTACATCAAAAGAGAAGATGGTGGAATGGGAAAGTTTGACTCTCGTGTGGACAAAGGAATACTTGTTGGTTACTCAAGTACAAGGAAAGCATACAAGTGTTACAATCTAAGATTGAACAAAGTTGTGGAAAGCATCAATGTAACAATTGATGAAACATGCAGACCATAATCAAAGGAAGAAGAAAACAAATCAATGGAACAACTTTTTGAAGAAGAAGATGAAAAATAAGTAGAAGAGGAAGATGAAGATGAAGAGAATTTGACAGAAGAAGAAGAGCAAGTTCAGAAAGTATCTCCAAAGACACCTAGCAAATTAGTACAAAAGAATCATCCTTCAGATCAGATTATTGGAAACAAAGATGCAGGAGTTGAGACTAGAAGAAAAATCCATTCACCAGAACAAACACACCTAGCACTCTTATCTACAATTTAACCAAACTGTTTTGAAGAAGCCAGCAAGGATGAATTTTGGAATAAGGCCATGGATGAAGAATTGGATCAAATAGAGAAAAATGACACTTGGGAATTGGTTCCAAGACCAAAGAATAAGAATGTGATCGGAACAAAATGGGTTTTCAGGAATAAATTGAATGAAGATGGACATGTTACAAGGAACAAAGATAGATTGGTATGTAAAGGATATGCACAGATTGAAGGAATCAACTTTGAAGAGACATTTTCCCCAGTTTCCAGAATGTTAGCAATCCATTTAATTTTATCTTATGCATGCTCCAGAAATGTTAAAGTATATCAGATGGAAGTAAAATCAGTTTTTATGAATGGGGAACTTGAAGAAGAAGTCTACATTGAACAACCAGAAGGATTTCAGTTGTCAGATAACACAGATTATGTGTGTAAATTAAAGAAGGCCTTGTATGGTCTAAAACAGACTCCTAGTGCATGGTACTCCAGACTGGATAAGTATCTGCATCAGGCAGGGTTTAGAAAAGGAAGTGTGGACAACAACCTCTACATCAAGGTAAGTCAAGGTAATATTTTATTAATTGAAGTTTATGTTGATATTATTTTTGGTAGTGATGATGACAGGTTAAGCCAAAAATTTGCAAAAGATATGCAGAAAGAATTTCAAATGTCGCTACTTGGAGAGCTATCCTTCTTTCTAGGACTTCAGATATGTCAAAGCAACCAAGGAATTTTTATTTTTCAAACCAAGTATATCAGAGAAATGCTAAAGAGGTTCAGAATGGAAGATTGCAAACCAGTTGTCACTCCCATGCAAACCAGTTGCAAGTTGAGAAAAGATGATGATTCAAAGTCTACAGATCAAAGGCAATACAGGTCAATGAGTGGAAACATATTGTATGTGACAGCATCCAAACCAAATGTAATGCAAGCAGTTGGGAAGGTGGCAAGATTTCAAGTAGCACCAAAGGAATCGCAAGTATTAGCAGTGAAGAGGATTTTTAGATATCTCAAAGGAACATAAGAGTTTGGGCTATGTTATCCCAAAGGAAAGGATCTATCACTAATTTCCTAAACAGACATAGATTGGGCAGGCTGTATTGATGACCGACGAAGCACCAGTGGAGAAGCGTTCTACTTGGGTGAGTGTTTAGTATCATGGATGAACAAGAAACAATCATCAGTATCTCTATCTACAGCCGAGGCGGAGTCTATTGCAGCCGCAGCATGTTGTACACGGGTTCTTTGTATGAAACAAACTTTGACAGATATACAGGTTGAATATGATGAGCCCATTCCAATATATTGTGATAATACAAGCGCCATCAGTATCTCAAAAAACCCAGTGATGCACTCCAAGACGAAGCACATTCCAATCAAGTATCACTTTCTATGGGAACAAGTTGCAGAAAAGAACATCAGAGTTGAGTATGTGGGCACAAAATAACAAGTGGCA
>ML780696.1:175838-194509 GCA_009831015.1 Picea engelmannii | reverse complement strand
ACATCTTTACAAAACCACTTCCATGGGAAGCCTTTGAATATCTTCACCAAAGACTTGGAGTTATTTCTACTCCAAAATGAATTCTTTTTGAAAGATTTTTGAACGCTTTTTGAATGCTTATCTTATATGTCTTAGATGTACATGAGGAAGCACCATAAGAGGACAGTTCAGTTAGGGGGAGTAGTTCCGGATGGAAAGATACCTTTTCCATTAATGACAAAGGGGGAGAGATTTATCAGATGCAGAGGACAGAGGCATGGTTCCAGGGGGAGAAGATTTATCAGATGCAGAGGACAGAGGCATCGTTCCAGGGGGAGAATGAGTGATATGATTTTAGTATTGCATCAGAGTGTTGCCATCAATACCAAAGGGGGAGATTGTTGATTAAGGTTGGTTGTCATTGATGTCAACCCTTGAAGAAAGCCCCATAGCACAAAGGTTTGGATAATGGACCCAAGATTTTTTGATGTAAATATGACTCATTATTGTTTTTTCATGGTTGATAAGAAGTAAATATGGATGAACTCCAAAGTGGCCCCCTTATGGTGAAATCCCTCACGGGAAGACACTTTGTGGAGTAAGAGAACCCATGTTTAATTGTGGAATAATGAGATGAAGGATAGTGAATTTGTCAGGGAAACTATCATAGATGGATAGTTCTTGTCATGTAATTTTTGGTGGTATGTGGTACCTCACATAACCCCTCACGGTTAGAGAGTTATGGTCATGAGAAGTTGGAGACCCCAGGTTTGGGTAATGGACCCAAGTTTGTTTGATGGGTAACGGTATGAGTTATGATATATTTTAAGATAATACTATTCTATATGGATAGTTCATGTCATTCCATTTCTGGTGGTATGTGGAATGTCACATAACTTCTCGCGGTTTGAGAGTTATGGTCTTACGAAGTTGGAGGACCCTCATATGTCATCTAGAAGCCCCAAAAGGTCAAAGTAGTCAAAGTGGTTTAAGATATTTTAAAAGGTAAATAATAAAGTGAAGTAATGAGTGTACTATAATTCAAAGTGAATACAAAATAAATTATTTCAATAATAAATTTAATGGAGAAATTAGAAGTGGGTTAACCCTAAAATAAGGAAAGTCGGGGCCAAGTGACCTAGAAGATGTTTTTAAGGAAGCTACTTGGAGAGTATAAATAAGAGGAAAGGATCTCTCATTTTAATCACACTTGAGAATATTGAATATCTATAGGTGTCTAAGGTAACCAATGATATCTAATATGAAACTCTGAGGGAAGGTGAAGAAAAGAAGGCTGAAATGCAAGGAAGGATAAATTCTTTTGATGGTGCTTTCTAAGGTATGTTATTTACATGTCATCTCACCATTTTCGTTATGACTTTTTTTCTATAATGATTCAGGCCGTGAAATTTCTAGTCCATTGAGAAAACATATCCAAGTATCTGTGGTAAAAAATTCATCTTGTGGGTCATTGTATTTTTGGAGTTACACTCCGTGGAAAATAGGGTTTGTGGCTAGTCCTGAAACTAGTCAAAAACAAGTGTTTCAGGTAAAAACGTCATAACTTCTTCATAACAGATCCAAATTCAATGAAACAAAATGTGTTGGTTAGGGTACAGTTTTTAGTATGTTTTGTAATAGTTTCAGATCAATTCAACAAATATTCTGTGCGGGGCACGCTCTACAAAGTCGCTCTCTAGAATAAACTAGAATTCAGCAAGGTATTCCATTTTTGCTATAACGCCTTTTCTGAGAGGTTCCAAGTAGTGACACCTTGAGGAATTGCATAAAAAACACTAAATAACATTTTGTATCAGTTTCATATATTTATACATTACAGGTACAAATTTATGATTACTACAAGTTAGGGTTGTTGATTAATCCAAAACTAGGCATGTGAGACTAAAGAAAAGTTTGATGAAAATGCTAGTCTCTTGTTGTTGAAGTTAAGGAAGGTTTGCAGGAATGTGATCATGTACACTAGGTATATTACAAAGCTACAAATCAGATTTGGATGATGAAATTGGTTAGGGCTTTTGGTTGAGGTACATGTTGAGTACATGGTTGAGACAAGTAGTTGATGAGTTGGCACATACATGAGGTGTATAGTTGATGAGTAGTTGACACGTGATTGGTACATACTTGGTACATGGTTGGATGCACTTGTTTATGGTACAGGTTGATTACAGGTTATTTGGTACAGGTTGGTGCATGGTTGATGCACTTGTTTATGGTACAGGTTAAGGTACAGGTTAATGCATGGTTGATGCATGGTTCAAATTTATTGGTACAGGTTTACAACAGTATATCTCACAGCGACAGGTTGACAGTGGTTCCATCATTCTACTTCTACTTCAGGGTGGTAGGACAGGGCAAGGACAGGTGGTTGTAGCCACCTTCCAATTGTAGCCAAAGAACATAGGGGGTTGTAGCCTCCTTCTGGTTGTAGCCAGAGAATTGGGGAGTTGTAGCTTCCCTTAGGTTGTAGCCTGAGAAACTAGGGGGTTGGATCCTCCTTCCAGTTGCAGCTGGAAAACAATGGAAGTTGGTGCTTCCAATGAATGTAATTTTTCAAGACATATAAGAAAAATCATTCCATAGTTTTCTCCCGATTTGGGTTTCCATGTAAAACACTGGTGTACTGTGTATGTGTATGTTTTCTCATGTGTTCATTGCTTATTTACTCTGTTGTTATTGGATGATAATGCTTCATTGATATAACACTTGGATTATATGGTTAAAAATGATTAAATTGTTCTATTACTGATTCACCCCCCCCCCCCTCTCAGTAATCCAACAAAAACATAAGATAATGGGTAAAATACCCTTATCTTACCCCTTGCATCAAATAATAATATTTATTTTTCACTTTAACACAATATAAACCCTAAAAATAAGATGATGTCACCCCTTTAGGGGACATTTTGACCACTTGAGCAAGTTGTTGGAGAGGAAAATGGAGGTTGTTGGGGCTCCTTGAGCCTCCTCATCATGTGATAGGGTCAATCCATGCATCCTTTGGTCAAAACATGACAAGTGTCAATGTACAATAACTCCATCACCATCAAACCCCCTCAAGCATGACATCAAGCCTAAAAAATATTATGTTGTTCCTCTCCTAGGAAAGTTGTTTGGGTACTAGGAGCTGGGTAAGATCCTCCATGATTCCATGTAAGCCTCCAAAGGCATGCCTCTATGATTTGTCGTGTGGGCCTACAACATCTAACCTACGGGATCCTTGCCCCATGGAAGCCCAAGCTAGGCTTGTTCTTCCAAAACTGACCACCAAGCAAGGTCCTGCAAAACAAAAGTGTATGCCCTCCAAAGATCTAAAATCAAAGATATCATGACAAGTGTAAACCACATATAATAATAAAGGCACCTAAACATGTTCATAAAAACTACCTCATCAAACTAAACAAATGCTCAAAAACCCTATACAATTGACCAAGTTTAAGCATGGGAGGAGTGTCATAGAAGTCCTATTGGATAGAAAAAAATACCTTAAGTAGGGAACACTCCCAATGATGGAATTTCAAGTTTATGTAGTGGATTATGAGGTGGAATGGGTTTAGACTTCATAGGTCGATGATTTTTCTGACATACAAGGGCTCATATTATCTCATTTATGGGTGCCTTTGTAGAGGATGTGTGGCACCTTCGTTTGCGATGCACTTTTTCCAAGCCCATCTTCTTGCGGTTCTTTCTTCTTATCTCTTTTATATTTATTTCATTTTTTAAGGAAAAAGTTGAGGCCACGGTCCTGGCTTGGTGTCAAGATAATGGCAGTGTCATTCACAAATAACTCACGGAAATGAGAAGGTAGGATCGTGATGAGACCCCCTTTCTCTCAGTTGTGTAACTGAGAGACACTACCATGTCTTGGTGACCAGATGATGGTAATTTCATACCGCTAAATACCTATGATCATGATAGTCCAGCTCATGATGAGACCCCCCATCCTCCAACTAACCCCTTAAGCATTCACTATCATTTATTTTTGTAGGTCCCCATTTCTTATAGAGAAGCATTTCATTTCTTTCTTAGGGATCCCTAGGAAAAGAATATACAAGGTATATATTTAGGATTTTATATTTTTAGCCAACAACAATCACTCTAGGCCTTCATCCCCTTCTTCCCATGAAATGAGGTGCATGCTCTTCTCGAGTCACTAAATTCAAAGGGACTAGAAGAAGACAATATGATGGTATTGTAATGAGCAGAAGGTGGTAAGTATGGTTTGGAATGGTACAATAACCCTTGAAGGGACCCCCAGTCACAAACCTTCCCCAAAGGTTGGCCACTTACTAGGAAATCTATGACACTCACCAAGGTGAAATAGAGTCTGATATAACCTTAAATTGCACCTGACATGCATTCCTGGCATCAGGCCATCTAACTTGCTATCTTTACCAAGCCATTATTGAACAAATCTTATAAAAACCATCATTTTGAAGGTGTATGTGCCCTGCACCATTACTACCCGCGTACACTCACAGAATATCGAAAAATGTGGAAAATTGCATAGGATACTGGTTTTCAGGCCGTTACTTAACCATTTTACTGCCCATAGTCATTCACCCCAATCGTTACTGTCCTTTTTGGCCTATAAAATAATGGGTTGAGGTCCCATTGCAAAGGGAAGCACGAGAGAAAGAAAATCTGCCCATTTTATCAATCCCCCTTTGCCCCAATTGCAAAGCCCTTACCATTTCCCTAAGAGATAATTGAAGAGGAGAAGAAGATGTGGAAGCAATTGGTGCATGACGAAGAGGCTCCTAGGACCAAGTTCGAGGAGCAGTGTCAGTCTCATTTTGTAAGTGACTTTTGTCAGATTAATATAAAGAAGTATTTTTTTCATCCCGTCGAATGACGTCTTAAACTTATATGATTTTTTTACATTTCTTGTTTATGATGTCTAACCCACTAATCCATATGTAGAATGCATGCTTGTAGTTTCTTGTTTGTATTTTGATGAATGTAGGTCAACCTTGGGAGGATATTTGCAGTTAGGAAACAACCAAGTGCAAAGGGATCGACACCAGACGCGGAGTTTAAGGTAGGTCTACCGGATCCCTCTCTCTTGTATTTTATGTATGATTGTGGAGTAATATTAGGATAGTGATAAAAATTAGGAGACTTTAGACGGTTAGCTCTTCCTCCACTTTAGACCCTTTGTGTAGTTCGTAGAGGGGCTTTCTTGCTATAGCAGAATTGGAGACCATTGTGACGTCACCTAAACAGATACCTCTTGAAAATAGCAACTGGCCCTGAGGTGTGAAAATCACCCAAGCTGCAAAAGCAAGCCTCTGAGTGTGTCAGATAGCACTGTCTGTGAACCTAACGAACGCCTTTGATTCACTTGACATCTGCCATAGTGAAAAATATGACATCAAAAATGACACGACCATAAAAAAAAAAGATGAAAACTAAAAAGAGAATGTACATGACTATACATATGTTACAAGAAGTCACCCAAGGCGACCCACCTACAACTAATACTTCTTGAGGTAGAGCCCATTTCTAGGCTCCACTAAAGAATTTCCCTAAAAGTCCAATAAACGATAAGCGTCCTTCTTTAGAACATCCTTCACGATGAAAGGTCTGAACCACATAGGTTTGACCTTGCCTACCCCCAGAGGGTCCTTATCTTGGTCATAGACTAGGACAAGGTCACCTTCAAAGAAAATTTGAGGACGGACCGACCGATCATACTGAAACTTGAATTTTTGTTTGTGAGCCTCATTAGCCAAGTTTGCATCCCGACGTTGCTCATCAAGCTGCTCAAGATAGAATAAACGCTCTTCAAGTGGTGAAGTGTCTGGAAATAATTGTACTGCCAACTTTAGAGAGGGGATTTGGCACTCTATAGGAAAGACTGCTTCCAGCCCATAAACGAGTTGAAAAGGTGAGAAACCAGTTGCAGTCTTAACAGACATTCGGTAGGCCCATAATGTCAAGTACAACATAAAATGCCTATTTGACCTATCTGAATCGATCGTTTGTTGTAAGATAGTCTTAAGGGATTTATTCACATCTTCCACCTGACCATTCGCTTGTGGGTAGTAGGGTGATGAATTTTCTTGCCTCAACCCAAGATTTGATGCTAACTCAGACATCATTTTGTTATGAAAGTGACTGCCATGGTTAGTGACAATCTCTCTTGGGATGTCGAACCTTGCTATTATCTGGTTAAACAAAAAGAGAGTTGTGTTCTATCCATCATCTTTAAATGTTGGCATACCTTCGACCCACTTCGTGAAGTATTCTACTGCTACGATGATATAATGGTGCCCCCTTGCAGAAGGAGGATTGTATGTAGTGTAATCAATCCCCCACTTGGTGAAGGGACCAACTATGATGACGGGAAACATGGGACCGGAGTGTGCCCTCATCTTCCGAGAGAAGATATGACACAGGTGGAACTTCTTAACCAATTCAACACAATCTTTGATTAATGTTGGGTTGTTTCCAACCGATAAAAATGATTGCCACATGCTCTAGTGTGGAAATCATTAAGCATGATTTTCTCTTCTTCATGGGTGAGACACCAGCGAAGGATGCAATCTACACCTAGATGATACAGAGTGTCTTCGAGTATGAGATAGTTTTTGGCCTGATGGCATATATGGCAATGCTCATCATGAGAATCAGAGGTAGAGAACCTCAAAGTCTGTATATAGACTAGTATATCTTTGTACCAAGGGTCTGAAGACGTGATAAAAAAAATGTCTCCTTTGATAGGCGACTCTTCAGGTATAACATCACCTAATTCGACTGGAAGTTCTAAAATGAGTTCCGCAAAGACCAATGACCTTTTGGATTTCGTGAAAACAAAATCCAAATCGAATTTGTGGAGGATAACTATCCATCTACTCATATTTCCGCCAATTACTCGTTGTGTCAACACGTATTGAAATGGATTCAAGATGGAAATGACAGTGGTCTTGCAAAACAAGATGTAATGATGGAACCGTTGGACAGCATGAACTATTTCCAATGCAAGTTTTTCAATGTGGTAATAATTGAGTTTCGGTCCAACCAAGCCTCGACTAAGGTAATAAATCACATATTTTGAGAGAAAATCATCCTTCTGAACTAAGACCATACCGATGGTCGACTCCATAGCGGCCAAGTACAATAAGAAATATTTGTTATAATTGGGTGGCCGAAGCAGAGGGGTAGACATGAGGGAATGTTTCAAAGCTTCAAAGGAGCATTGAGCGGCTTTATCCCAATGGAAAGGAACATCCTTCTTCAATAAATGCATGAAACCCTTTGTGATCTCGGCATAGTTTGCGATGAAACGCCATAAAAAAATTTATTTTCCCTGTAAACTTTGAAGCTAAGGGATTGTGCACGGGGGAGGAAATTGAACTATCGCCTCAACCTTTAGAGGATCAACCATGATCCTTGTTGTCAAAACGATGAAACCAAGCATACGACCCGATGTGATGAAAAAATTTCATTTGTTTGGATTCAAGCAGATCCAGTAGTAGTGACATCGCTCAAAGATAAGTCAGAGGTGTGTGGGATGATCAGCTCTCTTATGAGATCATGATGCTAAATCATCGAGATAATCCTTGACTATGTGTTTGAGGTTGTGGAAAGAAAAAGACATGGCCCATTGAAATGTAGCTCCAACATTTTTCATACCAAAAGGCATCTTCCGATAAGCGAATGTACCCCACTTACAGATGAAAGCGGTTTTGTGTTGGTCTTCGAGCTTGATCTGTATTTGATTGTATCTCGAAAAACCATCCATGAAAAAAAAGGATTCACAACCTACGCATTCATTGACTATCTGGTCAATAAATGGCATGGGGAAATTATCTTTTGGACAAGCCTTGTTCAAATCATGGAAGTCCATACATACGTGAATTGTACCTTGTTTCTTGTTGATTAGAATGAGATTTGACACCCATTGAGTCAATTGGACGGGGTAGATGAAACTATCTTGGAGTAGTTTCTCTACTTCAGCCTTAATAGTTGTTTCTTTCCTAGGATTGACTTGACGAAGTTTTTGTTGAACCAGCTTAGCATCAGGATATGTCGTGATTTCATGTTCAACGATTCTTTGATCGATGCCTGGAATTTCCTCGTAAGACCAGGAAAACACGTCACGAAATTCTTTAAATAAATATGTGTAGATTTGAATCTCCTTAGGGGAGCAGTCTACTTCGACAAAGATGTTCTCCACGAAGCCAGCGGTTCTGGAGATATCGATATGTATCATTTGAGAAATGGTTTCCATATTTCCTCCAGCATAAACAATGTCCGTAGCCAAAGGATTGATAGGACAATCCTTATCTCTAGTCATAGTCAGAGTGAATTCACTTGCTTCAATTCTTCTTAACTCTAGGAGGAAGTAATATCTGCGATGAAGATCGTCCCAGGGTTTGTCCGGACTAGTCATTGCCTCAATAATCACCTCGTCTAAGGGTAATACTAAGTCTAAATAATCAGTATCAGCGAGGGAACCTTGAGCCCAAGTAGGCTCGAGAACCAAATCTAACTCTTGTGCGGGAGTCGGATCAGGGTCGGCGGAAGCTTGTTGAACTATAGAGTATGAAACTTCTGTCATGGACAAAGGCATGGCCATGCCATGGTGCCCTTTCCCTTCCATCATGGATGATGGGGAAGGAATATTCCATGGATCATTAAAGTAAGTCATTTGAAATGACGAGATTTGAAATATTTTGGCCCTAGGCTAGTCGGGGACAGCTGACATGTAATGGAAATTTTCGGTCGGAGGTGGGTAATCAAAAGTACCCATCAAAGGTGGGCACAAACCAACCCCTACGTTGACTATGTCAGGCTGAGGGTTATCAATCATAGGGACCATGGATACCTCCGATGAAGGGTCAGGACGGGAGAAGGATAACTGATCAATGGTCACAATCTGACCCTCGTGTGGAAACAACAAGACCCAGAAAATTGTCGTGACCACTGCTTGCATAGCATCGGTCCAACTCCTTCCTAACAAAATATTGTAGTCGAGAGACGCATCGACCACTTCAACTTCGACGCACACAATCTTCCCTCCTAACTGCATGGGAAAAGAGGGGATGATTCCATGTGGTCGGAATGAACGAACATCGAAAGCGGTAAGAAGAGTAGGTGACAGATACAAAATGGGTTGGCCAATGGCCTTCCAACACGTTGAAGACATCACGCATGTCGATGTGCCCTCATCAACCACCATGCAGAAAAAATTTCGATTAAACCTTTTCATGGTGTAAGCCACTACTATCTGAAACACTATGTGGTAAGGAATATGAGGTTTTAAGTTAGTTGTATCAAACATGATTATTCCTGGATTACAAGTCTCAACAGATCCTAAGGTAGCTAATAGAACCTTTCTCTAGGAAGGGAAGCTCTGGAGGACTTCCAAAGATGACATCGCACAATGGGTTTGTGACAAATCCTCCACCACAGAGTAGTTATGGGCGACCCTTGTGTTTGGGTTGTGATAAGATTTCTTGAATGCACCTTTGGGGATGCATGTCATTGTTTCACCCAATGTATTCTTAATCTAGAGAGGAAGATGTGGGTTTTCAGCTTCTTTAACCTTCTCGAAGGTGTTTGTAATTTTGTAGTCTTGTGTCCTAGTCGTTATGTCAACGCTACCTTTCATCATATACACATTCATAGATGAACGATTACTCGAAGACAAAGGGGTCCATGACCAGCCCCTTATGCGCTTGAAGAGGCTTGAGCTAAATTTTTTCCATGCGGAAATGGATTCGTTAACACGGCAGGTTGTTGTTGTGCCAATAACTTTTGGGCCTCCGCAAGCCAAGGGCACTAGTGAGTCGGATGGTCTTGCTTGCAAAGATTGCAGGGATGCTTCGACTTCTTATTTTCAGTGTTTCCCTCGCCAGCATTATTGGTAGGTTTTGTATCCCCCTTACCCTTCTTTAGTTGTTTCTTCTTTCTATTAGGTTGTTGGGTGGCCTTCGGGTTTGTTTATTGCACACTATGTACATCCAATGTTTGAGTAGGGGGACCAGCCGAACCAATGGTCTGGCTGGCCGTTGTCTCCTATATTGAAAATTGTTGCAATTGATTCGACAGCTGATCAACGGGATTCGTTTGTGTTGAACCTACAATATCATCATCATGCGGTCCAGATCATTGTCTGGTCTTGTCAAGTATCGACCACGGTGCATCTAGAAAAAATTTGTAAAGTAAACCAGAGTGAGAGTAAATCAGTTCTAGTTGTTGGGCTCTCATTATCTCTTCTTCCTCTGAAAAGACCCCCAAGGTTGCGACGTCTTTAGATAATTGGGGTACCAAAGACTTAAGGAACCACTCAAGTAGGAATGTTCGTGGGACTGGCACTTTTATCAAACTCTTCTGGCGTCTCCATTCTCGGATGTGATCTAAGATATGGTCTTCTTTTGTCTGCTCAAATTTGGCCAGCAATTCGGTGTCGGCATTGTATCTCACACGTAATTGGAAATGGTTTAAGAAATCCATTGTCAATTCTTCGAAGGAAGAGTATCTTGAGCAATCGAGCTCGATGTACCATTTCACCACACTCCCGATGAGAGTGCGTTGAAACAAACACAACTGGACAAAGTCGTCTGTCAAAGAATTGGATGAGCACCATAAATGGAAGGTAGTCACATGATCGCCTGAATCTTCATTAGGCTTGGCCTCAAACTTTGGGATGTCCGAAGGAAACATGGTCGGCATAGTAGGCCAATGTGGATCGTGACAGATGGGATCGTTTAATAACCTTGTCAAGCTGGCAAGTGCATAGTTGCCAAAAATGGTAATTTGGGTTATTGATTGTAACCAGGGAAAAAGGAGCTTGGAGTTTTGTTCGTACCAAGTTGCCAGGAAAAGTTAGGTTGCTGGCCAAAGTTCTGGTAAAAACCATGGTCGTGACCAGCGTATGGATTTTGTGCTTATTGAGACGTCATTGGCTGACTCTCATAATAGGACGTAAAGGGTTGGGCTTGCATCACATTCTAAGGAATTTGGGAAGGGTTGCCCCATGTCAATCCAACGAGAATAGGTGTTGAGCCTTGCCTGGGGTTCCATTTTCTATGGAAGGGGTTGCCCTTGGTCGGCATCCCTGACAAGGGAATTGATCCCTGCCATAGATTCCAAGGTCCTTGTGAGGAAGGAATTCCTATGTTTTCCTGCTGTGCAGGAATAGTACCCTTTACAAGATGTTGTTGTCCATAACTGGGGTTTCCCCCGGTCGAGACGGCAACTGACAAGAAAGCATTGTTACCAAACACAATGAACAAAGAGAATGTTGTCGAACCTACTAGCATGCTATAAGTAGGAATTCCTTGACTACCTTATCCAAATGAACTATAGTTTACGTTCGGCCCAATGGAGTGCTGGTGAGCACCCCCGAGCGAAGGGGATGAAGGAGGTATATGACCCCCTCCATAAGGGAAATTATTATAGGGAGCTTAAGTGCCCCCCATGTATCCTTGCAGAGGATCATTGGAGCTCCCTGGCCCGAGACCTAACATCTTTAGAGTGGAGTGGGAAAGGACAGTTCTCGTACCGAAGCCAAGCATCCCATATGAGAATGGAGGGTCTGTCACACTTTGGGTGAATGAAGCAGTGATCATCGCCATAGACGGAATCAGACCATTTCCTGAGGTAGAGGCAGTCAAGACCATAGTGGTCCGAACCGGTGACGGTTGGTTGGGAGGAGGAACACCCCCTATAGAGACAGTCGTAGAGGAAATATGAGTATTCCCTAAAGAATTAGCAGCATTTGTTTCCATCGTTCCTTGTGACACTACCTGATGCTCGTAAGGTTGAACTTGTACAATGATGGGCACCGATAGTTCAGTGATTGGAGGGTTATACGGACCAAGAGCTTGCGCTCCAAGGTCAGAAATGATTGGTTCCTCCGGAATCGAATGTTCTCCTCTCGGAGATGAGTCAGGCACAGTTTCCTGTAACCCAGTTACCTCAAAAGACCCTTACTGGTATATTTTTTGCCTTAACAGTGGTGGGGGTGGCTCAAGATCAATCGACAGGAAGCCCAAAATCCTTCGCGATCGGCAGAGCTCCTGATCCTCCACTGTGAGATAAGATCAATGACACACTAGGGATTTCTATAATCGTTTTAAAAACTAGCACACACTAGAAATATTTCCTATGAGGTAAGACAAGCATATCACTAGCTAGTTGGAAGAACAGTTACAATAGCAAACACTAGAGAAACTTACCAGTGCAAGTGAAACTTGAATACGGATGCACCCTCTGGGTATACTCTACAAAACGTGGCCCGATGTCTTCCCTAGGTATCGTGGTATACCCCTGCAGTCACCTGTGTAAGTCACTAAGATAAAGGCAACTAGGTTGGCAGTGCGTGAACAGTCACCAGGCGGGTACAGTCGATAGTCGGGTGGACCGCAATGAGTAGGGTATCAAGCCCAAAACCTATCAAGGGTATCGAAATAAAGTGTTCCAGAAGATGAATAAGTACCTCGAACAGATTCGAGACCCATGAAGCTCCATGGAAAATGAAATCAACAGAATCCCAAGATAAGCCCTCTATATGTGTTCCCCACTACGCTTAGTCCGGCTTTGGAGGGGTTATCTCTGCTACCTTTTTGCACACGACCTCATGTTTAACCCTTGTGTTAGAGGGGGGTTCCAGATAACTTTCACAGTTATTGTACTTTCAAGCACTCCCTAGCTCAGACTCTTATGTTTGTTTTTGTAGCCTTGAAGAGTTTCCTCTCCAATCCTAAATCAAGGCTCTAGCCTAGACTAAATTGATGAACCCTTCAAACAAAAAGTCTAATAACTTTTAATTAGGCATTAATTTTAGTGGTTGTCTTAAGTCAAAACGAATGAAATTGAAACCAGTGATGTTCTTTAAGAGATGAAAGAGAAGAGCATAAGATGATACTGGAAACAAAAGTACTTCTTTCTTCACAAATAAATATTTGCCAATTGAAACTCTTTCACCAAACTTTTTGTAACTACTTTTCTCAAATCTTTGAAAAGAAATACTTGAAACAAGATTTCGCTCGACTACGAACTACTTAATGTCCTGAGCATTTAATTTAAGAACTTAATAAAACTTTCTTTTTCCTTGGTAAACAAAGCAACTTAACCTAAAATAATTTACCAAACAAAGTAATAGAAGATTTTTTTTTGTTTTATGCTTCAAAATAAGAAATTTGAAAATGAATTATTTTCTTTTCTTCCAAAGAAAAAAGGGGAAAATGACGACAAGAAAGGACTAAGAAATAACTTCTGGCCCAATCACAGATTGCAGGGAGTCACCGACAATACCAAGAAGGAAGATCAAAGTAGACTCACCAACTTGTCTAAGAACCCTATTCAAAGAAAACAAAAGAAATATTTTGTCAAAAGAAAGCTAAACTAAATTCAAACCTAGGCTACAGACTGCTACAACAGAGACCATTACTAGATCAAGAAAACCCCTGAGGAGTGTGACTCCTGACGGGGAAGAGGGCGACTGCCTCTTCTTTTTTACAAAAATTTTCTCAACAGGCACGCTACTGACACTTCAACAGCCAGCATATGTACGCAGGCTGTCCAAGGGCAGGGCGTGTATGCATGCTTGTAGGCCCACTACAGGCCACATACACCTCTGTAACTCCTCAAAAAAATGAAAAAAAAAACAGTCCATCACAGGCAGGGAGTACTAGTATTGAAGACCAACATCCATTAAAGACACAAAAGATTACATAAACTCAAAAAGCAGTGAATAAACTAATTCAAAGCACCCAAAAAGAAATATCCCCAGAGACCCTAGAGGCATCCCCAGTATGGTTGCCAATTCTGCTATAGCGGGAAAACCCCTCTACGAACTACATAAAGGGTCTAAAGTGTAGGCAGAGATAATCGTCTAAAGTCTCCTACTTTTTATCACTATCCCAACATTACCCCATAATCATACATAAAAGACAAGAGAGATGGATCTGGTAGACCTACCTTAAACTCTACGTCCAGTGTCGATCCCTTTGCGCCTGGTTGTTTCCTGACTGCAAATATCCTCCTAAGTCCGACCTTCATTCATCAAAATACAAACAAGAAACTACAAGCATGAATTCTACATATGGATTAGTGGGTTAGACATCATAAACAAGAAATGTAAACAAATCATATAAGTTTAAGACGTCATTTGGCGAGACGGAAAAAGTACTTCTTTGTATTAATCTCATAAAAGTCACTTACAACATGAGACCAGCACTGTTCCTCGAACTTGGTCCTGGGCTCCTCTTCGCCATGCACCAACTGCTTCCACATCTTCTTCTCCTCTTCAGTTCTCTCTTAGGGAAATGGTAAGGGATTTGCAATTGGGACAAAGGGGAATTGATAAAATGGGCAGAGTTTCTTTTCTCTCATGCTTCCCTCTGTAATGGGACCCCAACCCCTTCTTTTATAGGCCAAAAAGGACAGTAACGGTTGGGGTGACTGGCTATGGGCAGTCAAACGGTTAAGTAATGTCCCGAAAACTAGTATCCTATGCAATTTTCCACATTTTGTGATATTTTGTTAGTTTACGCGGGCTATAGTGGCTTAGCTAGCGTTTGTACGCGGGCACTAATGGTGTAGGGCATGTACACCTTCAAAATTATGGTTTTTAGAAGAGTTGTTCAATAATGGCTTGGTAAATATAGCAAGTTATATGGCTTGCATGTTTAAATGCCTTAAATATTAGGGTGATTACATGCAACAATACCTGACTTGTACCACATGGAGAAATACCTATATGTCGTCCAAAACCTAGATGGTGTGGTGGATGCACTGACAATGGATAAGAATTTAGTGATAGAGCAGGCTTCTGCATGTGCAAGTGGACACTGCTAGTCATGTGGTCTCTCGGCACTCCATATCTGCAACCTGAGGGCCTGGAGACATCATCTCCTTATTTATCCAACAAAATGGGGATAACAAGACCATTTCAGTTCTTAGTCCCCATTAAAATATGAAAGTATTGTACTCAAAGGGACTTTCTTATCCTTCCCATGTCAACAACACCAGCTTCGCTAGTGGTGGAAACATGGCAACCACCCCCGGTGTCGCTACAATTAGTAAGTGTATATTTAACATTGTAAATGAAAAAGTGGAAAAAAATAAAGAAAATTTGTCCTTGCATTAAAAAATACATACTCACACCAAAGTCTCCATGGTTTGATTTCCTTATGATCAAATAAAATGTTACTTGCCTAATCATAGCATGAAAAAAAATTTAAATAACATACGAAATTATTAATAACGTAAATTAACTAAAATTGATTTATTTGAGTGCTTCACAATTGAATGTCTCTAGCATCTTAAATACCTGCAAACATATTACCACGAGTTAAATTCTAAGAATATGGTAAGCTATTATTCTATATATACTATTATGCAAAATAATTTTTTAGTTACCTCTATCTTTATAACACAAGTCCATCAGGTAGCGAGTGTATTGTTTCCTTCTGCTACATGTTGTTGAGGTATGTATATTTCTTCTCTAGTACTTTCTACCCATTGCTCCCCACTAACTCTTTTCTTTGCAGAAATAAGCTCGACACTCATTGCAGCCATACTGTTATTTATAGATTCTTCTGCATCTCATTACCCATGCACAATCTAAGTGGCATAGGTTATTCATAAAAGGTCAATGCTTAGTTTGCAATAAAGGGGGCATTAATAATTTCTTAGTTTTATGTAGGTAGTGTTGTTCCTCAGATGATTCATGGCTAGGGAATTATGTCAAAGCATCCATAATGATTCACAATTATTTTTAATTAGTTTGTACAAATAAATAACAAACAAGATGCATTTTATGACTAGTTTTTGGGCTTACAAGTTCCAGTATAACTGGTGCATGGGTTGAGACCCCACAAAACAACAAGAATTCAAAAACATTCAAACTTACCTGAGATATTACTTAATCCTGGAGTAAATTCAATGAGATCTCTAAGTTCAGACCATTTCAATTCTTAGTCCCCATTAAAAGATGGAAGTATTGTACTCAAAGGGACTTTCTCAACTTTCCCCTTTTAACAACCCCATCTTTGTTAGTGGTGGAAACAAGGCAAGCACCCCTAGTACCGATACAATCAGTAAGTATATATTTAAAGTTGTAAATAGAAAAGTGGAAAAAAAAATAAGAAAACTTTTCCTTGCATTAAAAATATATATTCACACAACGGTCTCCATGGTTTGTGTTAATCCTGAGATTGTTTGTGGCTCAGTAAACAATGTTAGAACGTATCAAAGTAAATAATATTTGACTTTATAAATCCTTTTGACGTTAAATATCAATAAAAACTCCAATAACTCAAAGACAGGAAAAGAAAGACATGATCTGATTAACTAAATCTTTTTAAAATCATAAGTAGAGATGGTAGAATAAGGATAAACAAAATTGAAAAGAGAACCAGGTATCCAAGGTTGATAAGTCTGATTCTCCCTTCAATAGAAGAAGAAAAAAACAAAATTATTTTGATATTGTGTTTTAATATAAACAATTCCAAATTGAAATACAGTTCTTGTTTTAATCACAGTAAAACAAAGGAAATACCATACCAAGATTGATAATTTAAAGTTATTGTAGTAGAAGTAATATTGAATTGCATAAATGAATTAAACTGAAGTTGTAGCATAAGTGGACAACATATGAAAAAAATCATAGGAAGGAACACAATTTAGTAAACTTGATCTCAGAATCTCTCTTATTTCTGTGAAAAATATTTTTATTGCAAAAGTATTCACTTACATGCCAGGCCAAAAGTCCTTTTCATTTACCATGGGTCTATATTTATACAATTATTTCCATAACCAAAAATAGGTTAGAACCTGAGTTTCTAGACTCCGTACAACTCAATAATACGAAAATAAAAGGAATTACATCAAAATGGGAAAAATACCTTAAACTCGGCTAATTCTATCTAGATTCTTGAAATTAAATACTACAAAGCAATATAATGTGTGCATTTCCCAATCTCTAGAAATTTCTTTGTTGGTCATTTCATGACTTGTCTCCCATTTTTGTGCTAGTAGACTCTTGTGTTTTTTTCCGATCCTTGAACTGAGCATGTATTTTTAATAATACAACTATGAATTTAGGAATCTCTAGACACACATTAAAATCAAAGATGTAAACTTGTCTATGTACCATAGGTAAACTTCGTTGAATTTTGAGTGAAGATTGCTTGGTATTTTGACACTATAAACTTTGCTCCATCAAGAATTGATTTATAACTTGCAAATTTATCTGATTCACCTCCATGTTGATTTCTTTATTCTTTTCTTTGTTCTTCTCCAAATTACTCATCTTTTCCTTTGCATTGATTGTTTCAATAAAAGAGTGGACATCCCTGAGGTCAATTTCATATATTTCAACATCTACTGCTAATAAGGAATTTATACATGCATCCTTTACCTCCCTGGCCAATCTTTTCCTTTCCTCCAAATTGAGTTCCCATGTTTTCAATGCCATTTCTCCTCTTAATTGTTCTAATTCTGGGAATCGAACAATGCCCTATATATTAACATTATGCTTCCAAGATAAAAATTATTGAAACTTGTGTTGAGCTTATACTAACTCTTTTTCTCTATCAGCACTAAATTTCAATGAATCATTAATGACAAGATATTTCTTTTGAATGATCTCCAAGATTTTACTGAAGCTTTCCTGAGCCTGTTTCTGGAAATAAGGAGCATCCACAAGACTATTTTTAACTTGGGTTTTCAATTGAGTAATCAATTATTCTTTCTGAGAAAGAGTGTAATTCAATGTTTGTTGTATTTGATGACTCTCTCTCTTCATATTTTCCTCCAATTCTTTCATTTATTGTTGACATTGTTGTTGAACTTGAATTACCCTAGAATTGAATTGATTTTTGATGCAGGCCCCCTTACCTCATGGGGATTCTGCGACCTCTCAATCAAGGATCTTCAATTTACCCAAGCCGAATTAGCTCCTCAGACCTCCAATAGACTCGAAAAAATGCCACACATGTCCCTTTGATGTTACCCGTAGGTTCAAACTACCCACTCAACCAGTTTCTAGCGCCTCCAACAACACCATAATTGTGAGTGTTAGCTCCCATGCTAGACTCCTTCTCCAATGTGACCATAGGTTGTGACCGTGGGCCAGTTCCCTTTGCGACTTTGGCTTTGGTGGTATTACAACCTCCACCCTTGTTTCCTTTCGAAACAATTTCTGCTGCAATATGCAGATCTATGTCACATGTCCACCTGGATTTGACGCTCAAACTTTGTTTTGGCCTTCGTGACTTCGCGAAGATTTTTCTCGCTCCACACAATCTTCGAAATTCTATCTCTCGAACTCTCCAATCCATTTCCACATGTCCCCCTCGCGGCCAACGACTAGGATCACTTTGCAGCTTCGTGACTTTGGCGATCCCCACACTTACAACACTTCTATGCTTCTAGGCCACGAAGTGTTGAAAGACCCTACGTCTAGCTTTCGTGCAACTGTCTCGGATCTGACGGTTGTCGAATCACCTGCCAACTCCTGAACAGATATTTTCTTTCTATCTCCTTCCTTTGACAATCCTCCACTATGCGCACTTGTTAAGAACCAAACATCAATATAGCATAGAAAAACCTCAGGAAAAGTACTCAACGCCTTGAAAAAGAGATAATTTCAGATAATAAGCCTCTTCGAGGGGGCAACCTCCTTTTACCCCACTTAAATGTTCAAGTACAAG
>ML780696.1:132260-155035 GCA_009831015.1 Picea engelmannii | reverse complement strand
AAATTCACTTTTAATACTCAAATGAATAAAGTGGAAAATAATGATGTGAAACCCAAATGTATTTATGAAAATGATATGACGAAGGTTTAATTGGGCGATGAAATGTAAGGAATAGTGAAGGGAAAGGTGGATGAAAATACGACATTTCTGAGTCCCAACAGGTATCTGACAGAATGTCAGAATTTGGGTTTACTTCCTCCACTTACGTTAGTTTATTTCCTTTCCATGGTGTCATGAATTATTGTTTAACCAATGTTCTCTATGCAAACAAAGATGTTATGAGTGTGAATTCAAGGGAAGATCAAAATTTAAATCGTATTCAAAAAACAAAAAAAATATTCATATATACTCCCCCATATGGGGTGTTAGTGAGGAACATGTTTCATTATGGAGGTGACGGTGCCTACCAGTGCAGTACCATCCATGTGATGGGTGCATTCCCCTCCCCTCCCCCCACACCATGAACTTAAACATCCTTCACTCTTACCAGACCAACATTAACACTCTGAGTCCACTTTGCTCTGCCTTCTCGTCTGATCTATGGTGTCACCATTACTGTGGTCACCTCTGCACGTGTGTGTCCTCCCTCTCTAGTAATATTCATACCATGGATCTCACCGATGAATTCTTCATTTCTTTCTCTTCTCACCAGTGCAATCTCGCAGTCTACACCCTTCCCTTGTGCCCACCTACTACACTTTCCATTTATTTGTTCATGCTCACCTCTTCCTTGCTTTGGCCATGCCTCAACTGCAGGGGAAATCCAAGGGAGGCTCGACCTTGTCCCAAAATAGGTCATGCATGGCCATTCGACCTCATCCTACCCTGTACCTTCGCACAGCTCGTCGCCTTCCTCGCCCTCCTCCTCTAGTCAATCCTCTCAAGACCAAAGTGGCCTCCCGCCTCTTTCCTCGCCTTGGGATTTTTGAGTTGAGTGGTTCTACCTCCTGGGGAACTAACTGGAAATTCTGGACAAGAAGGGGATGCAAATTCTACAACTTCTCTCCTCTATGCATGTCTCTCGACACTCCACAGAACAGGAACCTAGTGTAACAGTGGCCTCAACGACAATCTTGGTTTCGACTCTCCAAATGTCACCAGTGGACGACGCGACAACATGCTCGACTTTGACTCTCCAGGTTCCTACTTTGGATACTATGACATGCAACATGTCGACGACCTAAGCTATGACATCTGCACATGTGTCAAACTGCATGTCTTGTTGTTCGTTATGTTTATATTTTTCCACCTATATTTTCAATTAATTTTCATTTTGTATGTCATACGTCTATCCTAGAGGGTCTAGAATCTTGGATGAATCGGTTTCTCCATGAGGCAATTCTGTTCCAGTTGTCTAAAACTGTTATCTGAATCTAGGGTTTTGATTTGGAAGGCTGGCTAAATTGGTTTCCCTCCGGGGCAATTCAGTAACTACGGTCCTCTGACAAACTTGGTGATACTGTAATTTTTGTCTCTGGAAGGATTTTTATATATACACTTACTTACAAAAAATATATATTCATAAATACGGATTTAACTATTTCACATGCAATTGACAGAGTTTAATCAATTAAAGTTGTCGCATTGATTACTTGACAGTGCACTATTTTCCCAAAATATGGATTAATTACCTTTTAATGACCACCATAAACCTTAATTGTAGGCTCCTCAGGCTTTGGATTTATCATATGAGAAATGTAAAACATCCTAAAAGAAAATATTCTGGTATGACATCATAATTATAATTAGTTAATCATAATCAAGTTCTATCAATATAATCCCTATTTAATTCTTAACTGTCGGGCTTCAGAATGTTGGGTGTATCGGATAGAATAAATCAAACATTTTGGGAACCGAGAACCTGTTAATGATGTGGAATAATGATGTCACATATGATAACATGGGACTCAAAGTACAGATGGCGCGTGTCACCACGAGGCACTACTACTAGGTGGCATAGGACACGTCGACAAAAATATCATCATAAGTAGAATCATCATGCAAATACTTCTTTGTTGCAATTTGAATACAATTATTTTCAACCATTTTAATTGGGTCATGCATTTTAAACTCAATAGAAGACAGTTTAATGTCTTCTAAATCTCGGGCTTCAACTCTAGCATGCCCAATATCCAACAGAGTATAGATACAAACATGAATAGGATAAGGTCGCCATACTCTTTTATGTGCATTCTTTAACTCCTTAGTTATCCCTGTACCAGTTGTTTGATAAGCCACTTCTCTGCAAACTAATCTATTAGGAAGAAATATTGGTAATGCATGAGGGGATGTATAATAGCCAAAGACCTTGATATAGGAAAACATTTCTTCAATGTACCAGTCTGCAATCTTATTTGGGTTTTTAATAATCTGGTCGTAGATCCAAGGAGAAGGATAGCCATATAACACTTCATGAATTGGAACAATGACATTATGGCATATCTCATGAATAGGATCAGAGGAATATGGTGACCAATTCCAATTCATGAGAGGGAAAGGAGTTTTGAAACATATGGAATCTAAGATACACGTAGACATATAAAAGGAGCCTATTATCCTTTTGATTGTAGGGTTTTATAATTTTCAATATGTTTGGTCAAATTATCTGACAACAATTTTCCCAAATTGAAAGAAAAACCCTCTATGGCCTCATGCATGATTGGGACCCATTCTACACTAAAATGTGTAGGATCCTTCTTAAAAAATATCATACACAACATCATGGTCGTTTACATAACAAGTGCATCACAAGAGGAAGTAGAATATATACCATGGCTATCTACCTTGAATTTTCTTTTGGCGCCCCAAAATTCTCTAACAATATCATGCATGTTTCTATCATATTAAGTGCATTCTTTCTCTTTAAATTCCTAAACAAATTTATCATTATATGTATACTTTGGGTTTTTAGAGATTTTATACGTTACTCAAAAATCGTCAAGCCTAAAGGATTCAACAACAGCTCATTGATGATTATAAATGGTCCTGGTTGATAAATCAACGTGTTCTAAATCCCACCGAACCATGTATGTATAAGGTAACATTCTTGGCCTTGGTGTGATTTTGTGCAGTTTTGATTGTGTGACATTCTTATATTCATTTGACAACACATATTATTCATCCCCTTCATATTCTAAAACTAGAGACTCCTCAAATTCAAAAATCATGTACACACGTGCCCACGTCTTAGTATTGTCTGTAAGTTTGGCAGTGGTATCTGACAGAATGTCATAATTTGGGTTCGACTCCTCCATTTACGTTAGTTTCTTTCCTTTCTGTGGCACCATGAATTCTGGTTTAACCATTGTTCTCTCTACAAACAAAGATTTTATGAGTGTGAATTCAAAGGAAAATTCAAATCATATTGAAAAAGAAAATAAAATCTTTGTAAATACAACATTAACTATTTCACATGCAATTGACAGAGTTTAATCAATTAAAGTTGGCACATTGATTACCTGACGACGCACTATTTTCCCAAAATCTGTCTTAATTACCTTTTAATGACCATCATAAACCTTAATTGTCGGCTCCTTGTGATTCAGGTTTATCATATGAGAAAGGTCAAACATCCTGAAAGAAAAGATGTTGGTATGACATCATAATTATAATTAATTAATCATAATCAAGTTTTATCAATATAACCCCTATTTAATTCTTAATCATTGGGCTTCAAGATGTTGGGTATATCAGATAGAAGAAATCAAACATCTTGGGAATCGAGAACCCAATGATGATGAGGCATAATGATGTCACATGATAATGTGGGAAGTACATATGACACATGTCACCACGAGGCACTACTACTAAGTGGCATAGGACATGTCAGCAAACATATGGTAATGAATTAAAACATGACTAGGGATTAATAAAGGTTATTTAAACCTTGATTATGAGTTAATTGTGTATTAACTTAATTCTCGGTTATCGGATTTTGGAATGTAAGAGATCTGAATAACTTAAAGCAAAACATCTCGGATCCCGACAAGGAATTTTGTGTGATAGAATGTAACAGTGACTCTCGAGATTTCAGGCTTCAGGATATTTAAATGAACAAGAACATTGACATCTCGAAATATGAAATGGAACCATGAATGGAAATAAAATAACGTGCAACTTACAGTCTCGAACTTTGGGTTGGCCATAGATTTGTTGCAATGTTAGACGGTTATATGAGAGAAATCCAATAGGTTTTCCGCATTAAATTTCTCCATTGGAACTCTACAAAACCAACACTTCAAATATTTTCCGATCAAATACTAAACACTTTAAAACAATGCAATTAATATTTTCAAAATTGTTATCTACTTAATTTCACCCTGAAACATAAACATGTACAAGTTAAACATGTAAAATCATGAAATTATATACACTGCTACTGAAAATAACAATTATCTTCCATAAAGCTAAAATAGACAACTATAAAAAAAATAAACCTATAATAAAAAGAAATTAAGAAATATATACAATTTTTTTCAACAAAGAGTCGTTCAATTGTCACTAGAAAAACGAAGATTTCTCAGTCTAAATTAGCCATTATAAGCTTATTTACTGCAGTTCCTGGGGATCTTACAACAAAAACGTTGTGGAAATTGCAGTAAGGAAAGCCGTAAAGGTTAATTAACAGGGCACAAAAAAATTACAATGATCTTCTGAGTTTCATTCTATATAAATAAAACAGAAATAATTGGTATCCATCATTGCAATAAGATACGATACCTTTCAAATAGGTCTTAAAATATTTAATGATATAATTCCTTGAAAATTAGATATGTGATTTGACTGACTAACAATTTTATTTATCGTGAAAGGATTTTCTAATAATGATTTCCTTTTAAAAGGATTTACATTATAATGACAGTTATTAAAACCATCGGTTCAGTTCCTTTTTGGCTGCAAAATAGAAATTTCTTGTCAAAAGTTTTTTATGACAATTGATAAATCATAATTTGATATTTTTTTATTTACAAATTCTAAAAGTGTAACAACAATTTGATTGCCTTTTAATCAAATAAAATGTTACTCACCTGATAGTATCATGACAAAATTTAAAAATAACATACTAAATTATTGATAACGTAAATTAACTAAACCTGATTTATTTGAGTGCTTCACAATTGAACGTCTCCAATGGCTTAAAGACCTACAAACATATTTCCATGAGTTAAATTCTAAGAATATGGTCAACCATTATTCTATATATACTTTGATGCAAAAGAATTTTTCAGTTACCTCTATCTTTATAACACACACAATTCCATCATGTAGCGAGTGTATTCTTTCCTTCTACTACATGGTGTTGAGGTATGTAGATTTCTCCTCTAGTACTTTCTCCCCACTGCTCCCCACTAACTCTTTTCTTTGCGGAAAGAAAATCGGCACTCATCACATCCATACTATGCTTTATATCTTCTTATGCATATCCATACCCATGCATAATTTGGGTGACATAGGTTATTCATAAAAGGTCAATTCTTAGTTTGCAATAAAAGGGCATTGATAATTTCTTAGTTTTATGTAAGTATTGTTATTCCTGAGATGATTCATGGATAGGTAATTATGTCAAGGCATCCATAATGATTTAAAATTATATTCAATTAGTCCGTACAACTAAATACCAAACAAGATGCATTTTATGACTGGTTTTTGGGATTACAATTTCTAGTATAACTGGTGCACTGGTTGAGACCCCACAAAACAATAAGAATTCAAAATCATTCAAACTTACCCGAGATATTACTTATCCCCAGAGGAAATTCAATGAGATCTCCAAGTTCATACCATTTCAATTCTTAGTCCCCTTTAAAATATGAAAGTTTTGTACACAAAGGGACTTTCTCAACTTTCCCCTATTAACAACCCCCGCTTCTCTAGTGGTGGAAATAGTGAAAGCACCATTGGAGCCACTACAATTAGTAATTGTATGTTTAACGTTGTAAATGGAAAAGTGGAAAAAAATAAAGCAAACTTTTCCTTGCATTAAAAAATATATATTCACACCAGAGTCTCTTTGGTTTGATTACCTTATGATCAAATAAAATGTTATTCGCCTAATAGTAGCTTGAAAAAATAAAAATAAAATAACATACTAAATTATTGATAACGTAAATTAACTAAACTTGATTTATTTGAGTGCTTCACAATTGAATGTCTCCAATGTCTTAAATACCTACAAATAGATTACCACGAGTTAAATTCTAAGAATATGGTCAGCCATTATTCTATATATACTATGATGCAAAAGAAATTTCTAGTTACCTCTATCTTTATAACACAAGTCCATCATGTAGTGAATGTATTCTTTCCTTCTGGTACATGGTGTTGAGGTATGTAGATTTCTCCTCCGGTACTTTATCCCCGCTTCTCCCCACTAACTCTTTTCTTCGCAGAAAGAAACTCGGCA
Organism: Picea engelmannii; assembly: GCA_009831015.1. Taxonomy (NCBI): domain Eukaryota; kingdom Viridiplantae; phylum Streptophyta; class Pinopsida; order Pinales; family Pinaceae; genus Picea; species Picea engelmannii. Next base: position 148,632 of record ML780696.1, on the reverse strand, counting down.
CTCATTGCATCCATACCATGCCATATAGCTTCTTCTTCATCTCCTACCCATCCATAATTTGAGTGACATAGCTTATTCATAAAAGGTCAATGCTTAGTTTGTAATAAAAGGGAATTAATAATTTATGAGTTTTATGTAGGTATTGTTGTTCTTGAGATGATTCTTGGCTACGGAATTATGTCAAGGCATCCATAATTATTTACAATTATTTTCAATTAGTTCATACAACTAATAAAAGAAACAAACTTAATACAAGAAACTTTAAAATTGGAGCTCACTTTTTCCTGCCATCTGATTTATCAATATTGTTGTCAATGTTCATTGAATCAATCACTAACTTGAGCAAGCATTATACATCTCCAAGTCCTCGTAATAGGCCTTTTTGCATGTTGAACATTGGAAAACGTCAATGTTAAGGAAGAACATAAAATTCTACATCAGATTACATTCAATAATCTCTAAAAACAACATCATTAAATGGATAATAGGAATACCTTAATGAGTTCCTCTTGGTTTCAATAATAATTTATTCTCTACTAAACAGTGCCAACTACGTGAAGGTGGAAGCTCATTTGGCCCCTCCCCCTGCATCACTTTCAATTCCCCATACCCAATCATGCATATTGATTTAAACAAAAATTGTACAACTATTTACAATTATTTTAAATTTTTCTATAGTTAAACAGAGAAATTATGTAGTTCCCTAGAGTTTGTACTTACCTATCATTGAATATTTATCAGATTATAAAAGGCTTGTTTTCACTCTCTGAATTGATTGAAATTTATCAATATGATGGACAATTGAAAAAGATAAACAACAATGAAAAGATAAATAATGCATTTGAATTGAATAAATATTACTTATCCTTCAATGGAAGAAGCTATGGTAATGTAATACCTTTTAGGATTTTAATTCGTTACCCTAAAGGAAATGACCGTGGATATTTTGGAATATGTATTTCGATAAAGATGTTCTCATTCCAAAGTCCTGAAAAATAGAACATAAAATTTACACCCATCATTTATTTCACTGAAAGGTCAGGATTTTGGTGCTTCTAAGTAATGTAGGTTGTTGGTAAACTATTATTTTTTGCTATTCCTGTATAAATTTGAAAATAAAAACACATTTTATTAAAAAAAAAATCAAGGCCCCCCTAGGACATTCCAACATCCTCTTCAAGAGGAGATTCCCCAGGACACCTCTTTCCACTGTGAAAACCTTAGGAAAATTTAGTATAAAATGGTGAGATTGTGATGGTGGTGTTGATGCCTCAAAAAATTCTTGGCAATCAACGTGGAGAAATTGCCTTATCAAGGCCCCAATTAGGCCTATACTCGTTTGGGATGGGGATCCTCACCGGTATGTATGCATGGTTGCCACTTAGGGGATTTGTTCCTAGAAAGGAAACTTAAATTGAACCTTTGCTAAATCCTACTTGCAGAAAATAAATGAACTAATATATTTCTATTATAACCCTAAACTATTCTATCTTGGGAGATTAATTAATTAAAATATGACTAACAAATGATATATGTCTAAAAACTGAAACAATTCATCACATTTAAACAGTATTTAGAAACCTTTGTAGTGGGATAGTTTTCAAATAAACAGATAAAAGTAAATTATTCTAACTACAGTATTCATATTGCATCATTCATTAACTCAATTATAAAAATATTTCCATAATGAATATACTCGATTGATTAACAATAATGAAAATAATAAGCAATACTCATTAATCTTAAATAGATTGAAATAAATGAATGAACGTGACTTTCAGAATAAAATACCAGATGAACGCATGAATAGCAGTACCATAACAATCACTCCAGTATATGGATCACAAAATCATTGAGTGGCTATGTATTTCTCGAAAATAGTCTTGACAATAGTGTACAAGTATTTTTTCTTGAAAATCGAACCCTTTCCAAGTTCTTGAAAATGTCTATAAATAATATTACAAAAACTACAAGTCAAAAATCTATTCCCACTCTATTCTAACTAAAAGACAAAAAAAAAGATATAGAAATAAGAACATTAGGGCATTGGACTAAAATGATTAGCCTTCCTGGAATTAGTCCTCAATTGATCCCTTGTTTGATGCACCAACCTCCTGATGTTCCTTCAATTTTGAGTAGATTTGTAATATTGGAGAAATGAAATTAGGGGCTTCTGGATGTGATCTTATTTCATAATTGAAGACCTTTTCTTCCACAACTAGCAGATCTTGGTGAATCCTAGTATAAATTGTATTGGATATGACATAACATTTATGTGGTTTGACAAGAAATTGATTGATGGCACCAAGATTTACCTCAAATAACGTTGCAATTTTATCATCATATTATTTCATGTGACTTTTCACTTCAACAATTACATCTACTGTCTTGGTTGTTTGATTGGTGAATTGAACAATAGGCATGTTAATTTCCCCCACTATGTTAATTGTTTGATTTAATGTTGAAGTGCATGCTTCTCTTGCCTCTTCGATTAACCTTTTAGCTTCCTGCAGATTATGTTTTCAAGCTTCTATAGAAATTTCTCCGACTCAAAGGTCTAGGATGAGTTCTTGGTAACTGAACTAACCTCATATTGACATAATATTAATTCCATGAATTTGCTTTGGACCTCTATTAACTCAACCTCCTTTTCTAAAATGATTTTTGAAAAATCGTTTATCGTACTTCATTGATTTAAAACACAACCCATAATATGACAAAGTGTACATGTGTTTGTCTTAATTGATCATTAACCTGTAAATCTTGATGCTTAAATTTCTCATAATCAATCATTTCACTCTCTAAACTTTGAATTTGAGTTTGTATTTGTGTAATTTGAGCGTTCTTTTCATTTACGAAATCAGAGAGCAATTGTTGAACTCGAGTAATCTTATCTTTTAGTTGTTCTTCCAAGATTTTCATTTGTTCAAAGTGTGCTTGTTGTGCCTATGAAATTTTGAGTTCCACCTGCTTTTCAACGAGTGTTTCTTTTTCTTTCAATTTATCTTCAAGATGAAGTGTTTCTCATTTTTCTTCTTAATGAATTACTTTAAATTATTTACTGACCAAATGATGGATGATGCAAAATCTCCCATGGAATCTTCCAATTCTCCTGTAAATTGTTGATCATCTTGTCTGAAACCATCCCAAATTATTCTTTGTTTTGTTGGTGGCTCATTCACCTGATCATTTTTGTTATTTTGAATCTTTCCTTTTACAATTTCCCCCTTCTTATTACTAAATAAGAAGTATGTAGGAGGAGCTTCCTCCTCCTCAATCGGTGTCAAAGTATCAACATATAAATGATTCATGAATGAAACCTAGGAATATTGGCCAGAGGTGTGACTGAGGCAACTAATGAAGAAACTAAATTGGCATTCTCTTTAGTTTGAGTGTTTTTGTATGGATTCTCTGGACCATGACGAAATTTTTGAAGTGAAGATATATCTTTGTTGGTCCTGTCAGAGTATGACTTGTAGAAATTTTCTTTTTGTGTTGTGATTGTCTCTACTGAATATTTTCAGAAAAAAGAGACTAAACATGTAACTTCTTCTGATCTATATAATGGATGATCTTTTTTTTTAATATTTCGTCTAATAGTGCTTCTAAAAGTACCTTGACATTTTTTTGGTTTGGTTAGGATTCCATCTATTGTTGGGAAGGGTTGATCATTTGAGATCATTTTTCCGTTGATTTTTCTTTCTGAGATATTGTAAATTGTGTCTTTGGTTGAGTCCTAGGATATTGTTTTGTGTACTATTGTTGTAGGATCAATGGGAGGAAACTCCTTCTTTCCTTTTGTAAATTTAAGAAATCATCAAGTGCATGCTTAGGGAGGCCTTGAATTCTATACAAAATTTCTTGATAAGACATAGCTCTCCTGAAAATATTATCATGAGGATATTGTTCATGAACACATCTCTTTACACCAACAAGAAGGAAATGTTCATCTAAATTTTTAAAGGGTCGTGCCTCTTAAGTTGAATATTGGACAAATTGATATCTTCCAATGCTATAGCTTCTATTTTGGCATGGATTACTCCAGAAATAGTATATGAGCCTATATGCACAAGAAAAGTAGGCCAAACTCTCTTGGAGGAATCATGTAATTCTTTATTTATGCATGTACCTATTTTTTGGTAGGCTATTTCTCTCCAAACATGTCTTTCAAGCATAAAATTAGGCAAGGCATGAGGAGGAGCATTACACCCATAAAAATTTAGGAAATGCATGAGGAGGAGCATTACACCCATAAACCCTAATATATAAAAATATTTCTTCAATATACCAATCACCAATTTCATCTAAGTTGTGCATATCTTTCTCCGTGATCCTGGGTGGTAGAAAAACAAAGAATGCTTGGTGAAGAGGAATAATAACATGATGACAAATTTCATAAAAATTCTCCTTGGCATTTTCTTCCCATAGCTTAGAATAATATATATGAATAGGTTATGTAGAACTTGGAGTCCACTGTCAACCCATTTGAGGAAAAGAAGTATGAAAGAAAATTGCATCCATTATATAATCTTACATATAAAATGGATGGGATTGGCCTTCTGCTTTTAGCTTAAGAAAATTTTCAATGTGCCTATAGAGGTTATCAGATAGAATAGTACCCCAATTGAAGTTGTAACCACTAATTACTTTGTGAATAATTGAAACCTAGTCTAATTTGAAATTATTAGGGTTATTTTCACCATATAATCGACACATTAGGGTGGCTACATATAGTTTCTCTAGTTTGCAGGAAGAAGTTGCATAATTACCAAAGCTATATATTTTAAACTTATTCTCATAAACCCACCAATATTGGAAATTGTAAACCATATTGCACACATTCCTCTCGATTAAAATTTTCCAGGAACTCACTATTATAAATAATCTCATGTTTAAGAAGTTTATACATTACTTGGATTTATGCAGGCCTGAAGGATCCAATAACCACCTTCTGATTGTTGAAAATAGTCCATGTCCGGAGGTCTACATGTTCCATATCCCAACATATCATATTTGTGTATCCCTTCAACCTACGTCTTACTACAACTTTTTGTAACCCAGACTTAGCAATATCCTGAAAATTTCTTTCTGGGGCATAGGTTTCATCATCACTCTCACTCTCTGTTGTTGTGATAGACTTTTATTCCTCAAAAATATTGAAGATAGTGTACCAAGTATTTCTCCTGGAGTTCATTTTATAAGAAGTGTCTGAGAAGAGATCAAAATTGGGATTTTTAGATTCCCGATCTTCCGTCTGTTGAGATAGATTCTGCTTTTTTTCTTTTCTAGGCACCATGGAAACTACTTAGAAATATTTTCCAAGAACGAGGTCTGCAAATAAAAGTTGAAATCAATAGAATTAATGAATCGTGCAGAGCAATAAGAACATTATACATCAAAATTTAAAACATATATATTGCTAACCAATTACCATTAATTATGAATTGTATGGTGGAAAGCCTTATTAACATTGAAAATATGGTTCACATATGATCGACGACATAAAAATTTGAATTAATCAATACTAGATTAATTCTTCAGTGTATATAATTATTATCATAATTATCAGACATCGAGACCTCAGGGCATCGAGGATTTATTTATCGCATGATTCGTGATATGACGTGGAAACATATAATTAATCCTTTTTGAAATGCTCGTGTTAACCTTAATTACCATGTTAATCTATAATTATCACTTAAATTTTCAGATGTCAAGAATCGGAGTATCATAGAAATCAATGGGAATTATCTTCTCAATAAATTATGAGATTCGATATCTGAGATGACGTGGAAAATATGACATAAGATAAACTGATGTGGAAATTATACACAAGTGCCACGTGTCATACAGAAATGATCAAATAACTAGTTTGACGAGGTTAAAAATTCATGACATGTGTCATACACGTAGGATGGGTGCCACATGTATGGGGTTAAAATCGATGACACATGTCATACACGTAGGATGGGTGCCATGTGTCGCAAAAGATAGGTCTGCAAACAAAATTTGAAATCGATGGAATCCATGAACTTGTGCAAAGAAATAAGAACATTGTACATCAAAATTTAAAACATACACGTTACTGACCAATTACCATTCATTTGTGTGTTAATAGCATTAATTGCAAAACATATGGTGGCAGGCCTATTAACATTGAAAATATGGCGCAGATATGATCAACGGCGTAAAATTTTAAATTAATTAATCCTAGATTAATTATTGATTATATCTAGTTACTATCATAATTCTCATATATCAGGACCTAGGGGCATCGAGGAATTATGAACATAAGATTTGTATGTTCCCGATATGACGTGGAAACCTATAATTAATCTTAACTCGAAAAGTTGGTTTTTTGGAGTGAGACTACTAGTCCAAATGTTAGAGGTCCATCAAATTTGGTATTTAGGATTTATTTATTAGATGAGAAACTTAGACTAGCTTACAAAGCCACAATAAATTATAATTTTAGTGAAGCATTGAGATGCAGATCAACAGAAAGGAGGTTAAGCATCATATTGTTCAAAAGAAAGACCTTGTAACCTATTTTAATCATTGAAACCTTCAAAAATTCCATTTGAGGTTGTCTTTGTTGAATACCATGGGTGTTTGTTACAAGGGAGGAAACTTCAATACAGTTGCTAACTTTTCTTGATGACTGCTAGAAAGTGAACCCCCTGCAAACCATGTGACTAAGGCTCGACAAGCTCTACAGAAAAAAGTGTCACAAAGTTCAATGCTCTTTTTCGTACAATGTTTCACAAATGGAAACCCAACCAGGTTTATGTTAATCTCCTTTTCGAATCATCTGGACAATAGATTTGTGAGGTGGATTGGATGGTGAAAATGTTATTGCAGGGTGTAAAAGAATACCTTTCAAGCAATGATACAATGAATACGTCCTCTATATCTAGAACCTAGATTTGAATGAAAATCCAAGTGAACACCTCAATGTACTATTGTAATGTCTTCCTAGGTTCTTGGAATTGGAAAGAAACACATTTATTAGATGTAAAGTTTATTATTTTTTGAATCTCTCTGAACTTATTTTTAGTACCTCACCTTCCTTCTCGCACCCTCTCCTTTCATTTCCTTTTTCTGGGTTTTTAAAAAATTAAATATATATATATATATATGGAAAAGATAGACCAGTGACATTTTGGACTTCGCTGAAATGAAATCCAATTCAAACTCTTGGAGGATGACTATCCATCTACTGATTTTTCTGCCTATTACCCGTCATGTCAACATGTACTGAAATGGATTCACGATGGAAATAACGGTGGTCTTGCGAAACAAAAAATAATGATGGAACCATTGAATAGCATGGATTGCTGCCAACACAAGTTTTTCGATATGAAAATAATTGAGTTTCGGTCCTACGAGGCCTCGGCTCAGGTAATAGATGACATATTCTGAGAACAAGTCATCTTCCTGAACTAAGACCATGCCAATGGTTGACTCTGTTGCAGCCAGATATAATAGGAAATCCTTGTTATAGTTAGGTAGTCAGAGCAGAGGGGAAGTTGTGAGTGCATGTTTCAATGCGGTGAAAGAGCATTGAGCGGCATCATCCCAACAAAAGGGAACGTCTTTTTTAAGTAAGCGCATAAATCCCTTGGTGATCTCGGCATAGTTAGCGATAAAGTGTCTTAGAAAATTCACCTTGCCCTGTAGACTCTGAAGTTGAAGGATTGTACATGGGGGGGGCAACTGAATTATTTCCTCAACCTTGAGAGGATCGACCATGATCCCTATTGTTGACACTATGAAACCTAACAATCATCCTGATGTTACATAGAAGCTGCACTTGTTTGGATTCAAGCGAATCTGAAAGTAGCGACAATGTTCGAAGATAAGTCAGAGGTGTGTGGGATGATCTATTCTCTTGCGAGATTGAGATGCTAAATCATCTAAATAGGCCTCGACTATATGCTTGAGGTCATGGAAAGAAAAAGACATGGCCGGCTAAAAGGTGGCTCCAGCATTTTTGAGACCAAAAGGCATCTTACGATATGCGAATGTACCCCATGGACAGATGAATGTCATTTTGTGTTGGTCTTTGGGTTTGATTTGGATTTGATTATATCCTGAAAAACCATTCATGAAAGAAAAGGCTTCGCAACCCGCACATTCATCAATGATCTGGTCGATGAAAGGTGTGGGAAAATTATCTTTTGGACAGGCCTTGTTCAAATCACGGAAGTCAGTACATACATGAATCATGCCTTGTTTTTTATTGACTCGCACTGGGTTTGACACCCATTGGGTCAAATGGATAGGACAGATAAACCTGGATTTTAGCAATTTCTCAACCTCAACCTTAATGGCTACTGCTTTCTTAGGATTAACTGGACAAAGCTTCTGTCGAACCGGCTTGGCGTCAACATATGTTGTGATTTCATGTTCAACTATTTTTGGATCGATGTCTGGAATTTCCTCGTAAGACCAGGCGAAAACATCACAGAATTCTTTAAAAAGATCTGTGTAGATTCGAATCTCTTCGGGGGAGCAGTCAACTCCGATGAAGACCTTCTCCACAATGTCATGGTTTCGAGAGATATCGATCGGTAAGGTTTCAGCGATAGTTTCCATATTACCCTCAACATAAACCTCATGTGTAGCTAAGGGATTAATAGGACAAGACCAATCTCCCATCATAGTCACCGTGAATTCTCCCGCTTAAATTCAGCTTAACTCTGGGAGGAAGTATGATCTGTGATGAAGATCCTCCCAGGTTTTATCCAGACTAGTCATTGCTTCAATTATTGCTTCATCAGAGGGCAAGACTAAGTCTAATGAATCAGTGTGAGCGAGAGAACCCTAAGCCCAAATAGGATCTAGAAGCGGATCGAACTATTGTGCAGGAGCTAGATCAGTGTGGGTTGAAGTTTGTTGGACTAAAGAGGGCGCTACTTTAGCTGTGGACAAGGGCATGGAAATGCTCGGGTGCCCTGTCCCATCCATCATGGTCAATGGGGACGAAATTATCCACGGATCGTCAAAGTAAGTCGTGCGGAACGACAAAACTTGAAAAATCTCAACCTTATGGTGATTGGATATAAACTTGATATCGCCTTGAGGGGGCAGGTAATCGAAGGTACCCATCAAAGATGGGCACAAACCAACCCCTACGTTGACGACACCTGGTTGAGGATCATCAATCATTGGGACCGTGGATGCCCCCAATGCAGGGTCGGGTCTGGAGAAAGACAATTGATCTATGGTCACTATATGACCCTCGTGTGGAAACAAAAAGACCCATAAAATAGTAGAAACCACTGCTTGCATGGCATAAGTCCAACTTCTTCCTAACAAGAGGTTATAGTTGAGGGGAGCATCGACTACCTCTACTTCAACACGCATGGTCTTCCCTCCTAACTGCATAGGGAAAGAAGGAAGGATACCATGTGGTCGGAACGAACGACCGTCGAAAGTGGTGAGGAGAGTAGGTGACAGAGACAAAACGGGTTGGCCAACGGCCTTCCAACATGCCAATGACATAACACATGTCAAGGCGCCCTCATCAACCACTGTGTGGAAGATATTTTGAGTAAAACTTTTCGTGGGATAAGCCACTACTATCTGAAACGCTACGTGGTAAGGCAGACGAGGTTTTAGGTCGGTTGTATCCAACATGATTGTACCCGGATTGCAAGTCTCAGTAAATCCTAAAGCGGTTAACAAGGCTTTCCTCTGGGAAGGACAGCTTTGGAGGACCCTCAAAGCGGACATCACACAAGGGGTTTGTGATAAATCCTCCACCACAAAGTAGTTCTGGGCAGCCCTTGCGTTTGGGTTATGAGAAGCTTTTTTGAATGTGCCTTTGAGAATGCATGTCATTGTTTCGCCCAACATCTTCTCAATATGTAGAGGAAGAGATGGGAGTACAGCTTCTTTACCCTTCATGGAAGTGCTTGGTTTACTATAGTCATGCGCTCTAGTCGATATGAAAGAATCACCCTTCACCATATATACGTTCGTAGATGTGGGGTTGTTCGAAGACAGAGAGGGTTCTTGGTTGCCCCCTTCCGTGCTTGCAGAGGCTTGGGTTAGATTTTTCCCATGTTGAAATGGATTGGTCAACACAACAGGCTATTGTTGCGTCATAAACTTTTAGGCTTCTTCAAGCCGAGGACATAGATGGGTCGGGTGGTCTTCCGCGCACAAGTTGCATGGATACCTTGCCTTCCATTTCTCAGTGTTGTCCCCACCAGCATTATCGGTAGGTTTTTAACCCCCCTTACCCTTCTTTCATTGTTTTTTCTTTCCTTCAGGTTGTTGGGTGGCCTTTGGGTTAGTCAATTGCACGGTGTGTACCTCCGACGTTTTGGTAGGGGGAGCAGCCAAAGTAGTCGTTTGGATGGTCGTTGTGTGTTGTATAGATAATTGTTGCAACTTCTTCGTCAATTGCTCAGCGGGCTTTGTTTGTGTTGAACCAACAATACCATTGGCATGTGGTCCAGCTCTCTATCTAGTTTTATCCAGTATTGAGTGTGGTGCATCTGGCAAGATGGTGTATAATAAACTGGACTGAGAATAGATGAGCTCAAATTGTTGAGCTCTCATGATGGCATCTTCTTCGGAGAATACTCCCGACATCGCGACGTCTTTGGATAACTGTGGGACCAAATACTTAAGGAACCACTCAACCAAGAATGTTGGTGGGACTAGCACCTTAATTAAACTCTTTTGGCATCTCCATTCTCGGATGTGATCAGAGATATGGTTCATTGTCGTCTGTTCGAAATTGGAAAGCAGCTCTGTGCCAGTGTTGTATCTCACAGGTAACTGGAAATGGTTTAGTAAATCCATTTCCATCTCGCCGAAGGAAGAGTATCTTGAGCGATTGATATCAATGTACCATTTTGCAGCACTCCCAATGAGAGTACGTTGAAACAATCACAATTGTACAGAGTCATCTTTCAACAAGTTAGATGAGAACCAAAGGTGGAAGGTAGTCACATGATCTCTTGGATCTTCATTAGGCTTGGCTTCGAACTTTGGAATGTCTGAAGGCAACTTCGTCGGCATAGGAGGCCAACTTGGATCATGACAAATAGGGTCATTCAACAACCTTGTCAAATCTGGCAAGTGCAAAGTCACCAGGAAGGGTAGTTTGGGTTGTTGGTGATAACCTGGGAAAAGGGGGCCTGGAGTTTGATTGGCACCAGGTTGCCAGGAAAAGTTCAGCTACTGGCCCGGATTCTGGTAGAAACCATGGCCCTAGCCAACGTATGGATTTTTCGTATGTGGAGACATCGCCAGCTGATTTCCAAAATAGGACATAGATGGTTGGGCATGCATTACATTCGAAGGACTTTGGGAAGGGTTGCCCCATGTTGGTCCCGTGGGGATAGGCATAGTAGTTTGTCTGGGGTTCCATTGATTGTGGAAAGAATAACCCCAGATCGGCATTTCGGACGAGGGAATGGATCCCTACCAAGAATTCCAAGGCTCGGATGCGGAAGAAGTTCCTAGGTTTTCCCCCTGTGCACGAATAGTACACTGCATAGGAATAGGTTGTCCAAAACTGGGATTGCCCCCAGTCGGGAAGGCAACTGAAGAGAAGGCGTTGTTACCAAATGTTCCTAGCAAATAAAACGGTGTCGAACCTACTGTCATACTATGCGAAGGTGGTCCTTGAATCCCCGCTCCAAATAGACTATGGTGTGTAGTTTGCCCGGTGGATTGCTGATGCGAGCCATCGAGTGAAGGGGATGAAGGAGGTATATGACCTCCTCCATAATGGAAAGCATTAAAAGGAGCAGGAGTGCCCCCCATGTGACCTTATAGAGGAGCGCCAGAGCTCCCTGCCCCTAGACCTAAAGTCTGTAAAGTGGAGTAGGAAAGTACAGGACTTGTACCCGAACTAGGCATCCTGTATGAGAACGGAGGGCCTGTCTCACTTGGTGTGAAAGGGGTTGTGGCCGCCACCAAATATGGGATCGGGCCACTGTGCGATGTAGTTACGGTAGAGACCATGGTGGCTCGGACCGGTGATGGTGGGTTAGGAGGTGGAAATTCTCCTGTGGTGACAACCGTAGTGGGAATTGAAGAATTCCCAGAAGGAGTAACAACATTTGTTTCCATTGTTGTGTGCGACACTATCTGGCACTCTTAAGGATGAATCGGTACGGTGGTGGGTGCCGAAAAATCAGTGGTGGAGGTTTCAACCAGACCAAAATCTTGCACTCCAAGGTCTAAAATGGTCGATTCCTCTGGATGTTGGTTGGGCACAATTTCTTATGACCTGGTCGCTTCAAAATACCCTTGTTGGTCTAGATTTCACCTTAGTGGTGGCGGGGGTGGCTCTAGTGTAACCGGTGGCAGGCCAAGAATCCTTTGTGACCAGCGGAGCTCATAATCCTCCACTATGTGAGAATATCAAACACACTCTAGGGTAGTCTAAACGTTCAAAAGTAACACACACTAAAAAGGTCCCTAGAAGATAAGACAGGAAAACACTAAATTAATTGGAAGAATAGTTACAACAATCAACACTAGAGCAACTTACCGGTTCAAGTGCAACTTAAAAATGGAAGCACCCTCCGGGTATACTCTGCAAAGCATGGTCCGATGTCTATCCTAGGTACCGCGGTATACCCCTGCAGTCACCTTTGTATGTCCCTAAAAAATATAGGCAACTAGGTTGCCAGCGCGCGAACAGTCACCAGGCGGGTACAGTCGAAAATCGGGTAGACCACAATGAGCAGGGTGTCAAGCCCGAAACCTATCAAGGGTATCAAAAGAAAGTGTTCTGGAAGATAACTGAGGATCTCGAACGGATTTGAGATGCATGAATCCCCATGGAAAATGCAATCGACGGAATCCAAAAACAAGCCCTCTATATGTGTTCTCCACTACGATTGGTCCAGCTTTGGAGGGGTTATCTCTGCTACCTTTCTGCACGTGACCTCGTGTTTATCCCCTATGTTAGAGGGGGGTCTCGAATAACTTTCATGATACTAGACTTAGACACTCCCTAACTCAGACTCCAATATTCGATTTTAAATGGCCTTGAAGAGTTTCCTCTCTAACCTAATCCAAGGCCCTAATCATGAACTAGTTGGTTAACCCTACAAACACAAAAGTCTAATAAATTTTAGATTTAGCATTAATTTTATGGCTTGTCTTTATGTCAAGGGGTATGAAAGTGAAACTGGTGATGTGTAAAAGATGAAAGAAAAAATGGATAAAAAGATGGAAACAAAAACTTTTACTTAATGCAAAATTTCAACAACTTTTCAAAAAAAAAAAAATTCTAAGATCTTTTGAATCAACAAACTTAAAGAAAGATTTCACTCGACTACAAGCTACTTACAATCTAAGTAAACTTTCAAGAACTTAAGAAAGCAAATATTTTTCCCTGGCTACTAATGCAAGATCACACTTTTCAACCAAACAAGAAAATGAAAGAGATTTTTTTTTTTTTTAATTTAAATGTTGATGAAGCAAAAAGGGAAAATACCAACAAGTAAAAACCAAGAAAAACAATTATGGACTAATCGCAGATCGAAAAGAATCACTTCAACAAATCACACACTAGCAACTTTAAAAAATGACTCTCACACTTGTCTAAAAACCCTAAAAAAAAAATCTTTTTATGACAACTTTTAAACGAGAAAAAGCAAGCTAAGGCTAAGATTAATCCTAAGCTACTAACTATTGAGACAGAGATTCAAAAACCTGAGAGGTATAACTCACATCAAGGGAAAGGATGACTACCTTACCCTCAACAAAAACTATCCTGCATAAGCACGCTACTGATAATCGAACAGCAAGCGTGTGAATGTGAGTTGTATAGAGCCAGAAGGCGTGTACATGCGAGCTGACCTTCTACAGGCCGTGTGTATCTCTAAAACTCTGAGAAAAAATAACAACAGACAATCCAAACCAGGAAGAGACCTCTGATATTGAGAACCAGGATCTCTTGAAGGCTTGGACACTCTCTTTAACAGAAAAAGAAAATAATGTAAGGAAAAAAATTGTAAAACAAACCAATCCGAGACAAGACTGCAAACAACCAAGACTTAGAAAGAATTCTAGAAAACCCTTGAGAATCACTGATTCTGACAAGGAAGAGGATGACTGCCTCCAAAATTTTATAGAATCTACATGCTACTGCTACTTCCTCAGCTAGTGTTCACATGCAGGTTGTAAGAGAGTAGGGCACGGGTACACGCGTGCAGACCTTATGCAGGCCTTGTGTACCTCTGCGGGTCCCAAAAAAACAAATTCAAGCAAATAACAAAGACAGTTGGTATGGAAAACCATACTCTCTACTAGCTCATACTTTGCAGAAACTAAAAAATAGGCAAGAAAACCAGTCTTTTAAAACTACCCAAAAACAAATAAAATTCCTAGGAACCCTAGAGATCTCCCTAGTATGGTCGTCAATTCTATTGTGAGGGAAATCCCCTTACGGACTAGCAAATAGGGTTATCTTATGCATGCAACTATGACTGAAAGAAATCTACTTTCTACTTTCGTCCCTAAACTTAAACCCCATTCCTTTTCAACAAATACATGGTTTAGACCAACATACCTTGTTCTGGATGTTCGATGTCGATCCTCCTTCATGCTTGATCTCTTGTTGGCAGCTATCCTCTCAAGATTGACCTGTGTACAAAATAAACAACAAACTACACATGCATTTTACCTATAGACTAATGGGTTAGAGATTCAAACATATATTTATTGATCTATGAAGAACTCATATAATGGGACGAGAAAAGCATTTCTTTATTATTAACTTTGAATGAATCAACTTACAAATGTCGAGACCGGCCACTGCTCCGCGAATCCGGATCTTGGGCTCTTCTTTCAAATGTCCTCCAACTTCTTTGCTTTGTATCTCTTCTTGCACAAGGATGGCTAAAGGGTTGGGACAATAGGAATATGAAATTGGGCAGAGTTTCTTTACTCTCTTTTCTCCTCCTCCAAATGGGACCCCTAGCCCTTCTTTTATAGGCTAGAATAAGCTAGGTATTTGGATGAACCCTCAGCCATGCATGGTTGGGAGTTTCAGTTAACTCACCCAAAGCTCTGTGTTCCGTTGGCAAATTTTCTATTTTCAATCTTTTGTCAGTCCATGAGAGTTGTTTTAGGTCAGCTAGCATGTACACGTGTGCAGTAATGGATTAGGGCACATGGGCCCTTATAAAAGAGGTTTTTAAAGAGTTGCTCAGCAATGCTTTTGGCAAATAAGGGATCTGATATGGCCTGATGTCAGGTAAGCATTATGGTGCAAATTAGGGTTATAACAAGGTCATGATGTGGAAGAGGCAAAATCATTGGGAGTGGTGTAGTGGTCTTATCACATCTTTCACCATTAAATTTTTTTTATGACTTTAATACCACAGGCATGTGTGAAACCCAGATATCTGTGAGCTCGATAATGGAGATCACATCACGTCGAATGCTTTGGTTTTAGAGGCTAAACCTAGGTCACAGGTCTGAGTCAAGTGACTTCCCTTTTTCCAAATCTGGCCCTTCTCTGCGATCAACATCCATCAATATCTAGGTACACACAAGTTATATATGTGAAGACTATTGAAAATCTGTATATGAATCCCTTTGGATTGGAAAGAAATAGATTTCTTAGATATGAATTTTATTATTTGTTGAATCTCTCTTAACTTATTTTCACTACCTCACCTTCCTTCTCTCACCCTCTTCTTTTGTTTCCTTTTTCTTGTTTTTTCGTGTCTGGATTCTTTATAGATTTATCTCTATCAAGATTCCCTTGACCTCTCACATATCCATCTCCTTTTATCCCTCCTGACCCCTCCCCATTCCATATTACCCTAACCCCTCTCTCATTGTTCCCTCAGAATTCCATCCTTGATCCCTTTCTCTTTGAACCTTCAGACTTCTCCTAGTTTATATTGACCCATGTTCACAGTTCCTCTTGTTGATTAAGGTTGGTTGTCATTGATGTCAACCCTTGAAGAAAGACCCGTAGCACAAAGGCTTGGG
Source organism: Picea engelmannii (assembly GCA_009831015.1). Taxonomy (NCBI): domain Eukaryota; kingdom Viridiplantae; phylum Streptophyta; class Pinopsida; order Pinales; family Pinaceae; genus Picea; species Picea engelmannii. The sequence continues at coordinate 132,648 of ML780696.1, read as the reverse complement.
TAATGGACCCAAAGTGTTTGATGTAAATATGACTCATTATTGTTTTTTGATGGTTGATAAGAAGTAAATATGGATGAACTCCAAAGTGGTCCCCTTATGGTGAAAGCCCTCACGGGAAGATGCTTTGTGGAGTAAGAGAACCCATGATTAATTGTGGAATAATGAGATGAAGGAAAGTGAATTTGTCGGGGAAAATATCCTATATGGATAGTTCTTGTCATGTCATTTCTGGTGGTATGTGGAATGTCACATAATTCCTCACGGTTAGAGAGTTATGGCCATGAGAAGTTGGAGACCCCAGGTTTGGGTAATGGAAACAAGTTTGTTTGATGGGTAACAGTATGAGTTATGATATATTTTCAGATAATACTATTCTATATGGATAGTA
>ML780696.1:90493-123896 GCA_009831015.1 Picea engelmannii | reverse complement strand
ATGGTACAGGTTGATGCATGGTTGATGCATGGTTCAGATTTATTGGTACAGGTTTACAGCGGTATATCTCACAGTGATAGTGTGACAGTGGTTCCATCATTCTACTTCTACTTCAGGGTGGCAAGATGGGGCAAGGACAGGTGTTTGTAGCCACCTTCCGGTTGTAGCCAGAGAACATTGGGGGTTGTAGCCTCCTTCTGGTTGTAGACAGATATTTGGGTAGTTGGAGCTTCCCTCAGGTTGTAGCCTGAGAAACTAGGAGGTTGGAGCCTCCTTCTAGTTGCAGCTGGAAAACAAAGGAAGTTGGTGCTTCCAATGAATGTAATTCTTCAAGACATATAAGAAAATCATTATGTGGTTTTCTCCCGATTTGGGTTTCCATGTAAAACACTGGTGTACTGTGCATGTGTGTGATTGTTTATTTATTACTGCTCATTATTAGGTAATAATTCTACATTGATATAACATTTGAAGAAAAAGGATTATAATTACGTTATTATTGATTCACCCCCCCCCCCGCTCAGCAATCCAACACCTCTCTCTTTTGTAGCCTTCTCAAATTAATTTCGTGGACTCGTGAAACCTAAGAATTACTCATATTGGGAAATTATTTTTTTGTTGATCCTTTAGTAAACTTTCTATAGTGTGATTTCATCATAGAGATCAGGGATAATAGAATAGTGAGCTTGGATATTTCCATTATAATAGATCCTTTCTAGGTCAACTTCAAAGGATATTTGAAGTGTTTTGAGGCAATATTAGAAGGAATATGAGCACAATAGAGTGAGAATGCAGGGAGAGTAAGAAATATGGAAAATATACAGGCACAATACAGTGAGAATGCAGGGAGAATAAGCAATATGGAAAATATTTTGTCGCTCCTCCTTAACATAATAGAAAACATTATTTAGGAGAATCAACAATCAAGAGAAATGGAACAAATAATGTTAATTTTGATCCATAAAACCAAGAAGCTTGAACATGAAGTACGACGTCTTCAAGAATGTGAAACTGAAAGACAAAAAATTCAAGAACATGAATCTACAATAACAACACTTTTGCAAAGATTAAATATGGTGGAATGGGAACGAAACTATTTCAGAGATGGAGCATATGAATCACAAAGAGAACATAGAGTGGAACCAATCGAAATATAAGGAAATACACCATGAACAGATAGAAGATAGGATTGACACTTGTAAATTGTAGCTTAATTCAATATTTTAAATGCATATTTTTATTATGACAATATATAAGAATATACATGGTAGTTTCAGTGACTCGAATCATAAGTCTTTGTTTGCTTTGTATATCATTTAGAAAATAGAGTTGTGCTCCAGTGCTCTCAAGACTTTTTTTGTAAATTTTGACAGTTGTTTTGTGTATGGAACAGCCTTTTAATTCAAATTCCTTATTTAGTTCTTGTTAAAAAAAAAAGATATACCATTTTGGAGAGGTATACCACATCAAGAATGGAATCTTGGTAGAGATATTTCTTAAACCCAGAAATTTATTGTGGCCTCATTTTGTCTTTGATTTGCATATATCTTATTGCTAATGATATATAACAAACAAGATGCATTTTATGACTAGTTTTTGGGCTTCCAAGTTCAATTACAACTGTTGCATTGGTACATTAACAAAAATTAAATTAAATGTACATTAATGAAAGGTAAAACCTAATATAGAAACAAAACCAAGACAAAATAAAAGAAGAGAAATTACTCTAATATATTAAAATCAAGTTAACATCTAGAAAAAAATAATAATAATAATAATATAGAACTCAAAAATACATATTCTAATAAAAAATTAGAATTTTTATTTAGAATTGTAATCTATGTTACAACATGTATTTTACATGTGGTTGGTGTTTCTCTTCACAATCATGTGTTGTACATTCATATTTTCTAATTATGTGAATATAGAATAAGTTGTCATTTCTCTGCAATTGTGTATGTTTGTTGTGCATGCGATGCAATTTTATAATATAAATATGAAAATGCATTGATCCAGGTGGATATCAGTGGCCCCCCACCTGTTCCAACTAGCTTCTCTTGTCATTTTTTTAGTTCGGCACGTTCTTCTGTACTTCTTTGTAATTGTGGGATTTACACTTATGTGGTTGTATGAAGCCCTACACATCTTCCAACTAGATACTGGTGGCCTCCCACCTAATCCAACTAGCTTATTTTGTATGTATTCATGTCAGCACATCTTGCTATACTTCTAGGGCCATTTTGGGGTCCTAAACAGTGTTATTTTTGCATGCCACAGTCAAATTGTAAACGAAATCACAGTTTGATGGAATAATGTGTAGTTCTCTAAAAGACCTTTCCAATGGCCTATCAGCACCTAAAACAGAGATTGTATGAAAAAGTTACGACCACGGGAATTTAATGTACTAACTTACCCAAACATGGCCCACGTGACTTTTAGTGTTTCATCTCTTAGGGTTAGGTTTTTGGATGTTTAGGTATTTGACATTCATGTTTAACATAAAAAGGCCTTCTAAGCCTCATTATAATCATCTTCTTGCGAATGAGCATAGTCATCTCATCTCTTCTCAGAGATAAAGTTGTCACAATTCTAGCGAGTCTTGCACCCTGTATTTTTGCAGTCTCTTTACAATTCTTTCATCAATAGAAATCAAGTATTGTTGTATTTCTCTGTTTCTGGAAATTTTCATGAGTATTTCATTGAAATTTCTCTAATTTATTTTTGTTTCGAAAATAAATTTGGATCAATGGTATCAAATCATGTTGCTCTTGATCTTTTTTTAGCGCATGTCCCTGACAAGGTCCGAGTATAGCCAGTTCGGTCTCGATTTTTTCTCTCTCAAGGAAAATCACTCTCATACATTTAAGAAACTCTCGATGGCAGTAGAAAAGAAAGACGGAGGAGCAGAAGATTCTATTAACATGTTGCTTGAGAAATCTCTCGCGCGACGAAGGGACGAAATGATGGAGAAATTTTCAAACATTCTTCAATGTATGTCGATAGCAACAGGTGCATCTTCATCAAGCGGCCATTTTGGAGGAACCTCTCCCTTAAAGGTACAAGTGAATTTTGATATTCCCATATTTAAAGGTTAGATAGATCTAGATACCCTAGAAAAATGGTTAAATCTATTAGAAGGTTATTTCTCTGTTCAAAAAAATTTCGACAGGGAAACGATCACCTTCGCACTCCTTGAGGCTCTCCCCCATGTCAAACATTGGTGGGAAACTTACTAGGAGAAAATTTCCACATAAGCATCTGGAATATATGAGGCTGAGACCACTTGGGATTTTTTTGTGGATGCGGTCAAAGAAAAATACTATCTTGTTGATAACTATGAAGACCATTACATGAGATGGACCACATTGCGGTAAGAGAAGAGACAAAAAGTGATGGAGTTCACAAATACTTTCCATACCTTGTGCACCAAACTGGGTATCAAAGACATTGAGTGGCATCTGGTTCTAAAATATTGTGGGGATCTACATAGGTACGTCCAAAATGAAATGGATTTCCTAAACATATCATCATTAGGAGTTTCCTATCGATATGTTGTCAGAATCGAACAGAAATTTAGGCACCAGAACAAATGGGAATTCGGGCCTACAAATCTGCAACAACCAAAGCACAATAAAGACGTCCCTAACCAACAACAATCTCTAGAAAACCAATCCAAGACACAAGAAAAAAAGGGTAAAGGGAAGACGAAGAATGACAGTTGAAAGTGGTGTCACTTCCACAAAATCCCCTGGCACAACACCGATGAATTTCACTTGAAACATCCATTGGTGGCCGAGGACAAAGACACGAAGCTGAACCTTGATTCAGAATCTGATCCAGAAAATATTGAAAATAGATAGATCATCGACGCAGACCCCACTGCTACTGTCACAACCATAAAAATTCAACCAAAAGAATCAGTATATATTGAAGAGGGGGAATGCCTCTTCCATTCACATATATGGGTAAATGGGACCTCATTTGTAACATCCCACTCTTGCATGCACTGAGCGAACTTACTCTTTAAGGACCCTTGCATGCAAGTGATCCGGGTTATTATACTATTGGTTGTTTGATTATGATTATGAGATATTATGGATATGATGATATGTTATTTTGTTGTATTTACATAGACATTTTTTATTGACTGGGTTCTCTTGAGTGTGAAGGAATTTGGACATTAAGGATTCAGAGGCATCGATGAAACCCTGTGGACTTTGGATCGAGTCAGGGAGTGGACTATTGGGGTTTGAATGTTGTTTATATGACATATGTACATATGATTATATGTTGTCATGATTGATTATTATTGCTGACATGATTCGTTGATAGATGCATGCTGACAATAGATAGCTTTCCGACCAGACTCACATGTGGAGTAGAGGGGTCACGCAGGACAACCGGAGACATTGAGGGAGAGGTGTGGCAGCAGCCCTTCCACGGCCTACTAGCACTCCCGTCGTGGCTCGAAATGTAGGTTAACAATTACCTAGTTCGATATGACCCATGATGTCGTGAGGGCAGACTGTGATAGTCACTCACGATGATTCTAAGAGGCGTGCAATAAGGCAGGGGCCTTATTACTTAGAGGCCCTTAGTCTCCCACAAGATCACCTGGCTGAGTATTGACTCCAGGGCTTTGACGTCTACCAAAGTCAGTCAAGAGGTGACTGGCACCCTTGGAGCACATAGTGCATCCTGAAGGGCATGTTGCGCAAGTAAAATAGAAAGAGGCGAGTGGCATCCTTGGAGCACGTGATGCGTCCTGAAGGGAACGTCATGATTTTAACTGGTAAGTGAATAAACCTAGTTGGCCTAAAATTGAATGATGTGATAAGTAAGGTTTAAAATCAAGTTTCCTTAATAAAAAAATGTCACCTAGCCTAGTGAAATTAAAACCTAGGTCTAAGTAGAACTTGTGGTCAAAAAAATAATAATAATTAAACATGCAACAAGAAGGGGGTAAGAAATTCAAATTTATTTATTAAATTCAAAATTATAATGGAGGATTAAAATTTTTTAAAAAAAAGGAAATGGTTTTTTTTATCTAGATTTGCTAATTTAATTTTTAGTTAAAAAGAAAAAGGGGTAAATGGTTGTTTTATCTACCCTTGCTAAATTCATTTTTAGTTAAAAAAGAAAAAGAGGGAAACTTAAAAGAAATAGGAAACTTAAAGAAATAGGGGAAACGTAAAGAAAAGGAGAAACGTAAAGAAAAAATTGAATGCCTAACTTAGTAAGGAATCTTGCCTTTGGAACTTTCTAATTATGAACTCAACTAGGAATTAAGTAAGGTGTAAGTCATTTAAGAATTGTAAGGGAATTTTGGGACATCGAGGAGCGTTTTTAGGAATGCTTTTATGTGGATGAGGAAAATAGGAATATTTAATTAATTAATAAAATTGATTTTCTGGTGCAACTAGGGGGATAGGGTGACATGTGTATGGGGGAGGTTTTTCGAAATTAATTAACTGAAAAAGGAATTTAATGAGAATTTGCGAAACTAATTACTTAAAAACTCTATAAAAATGATGGAGGAGGAGGATTATGGATCTCATATTTTTTCGTAAGCTTATGCTGCCAAGAGTTTACCTTGACTGAACTTTCTCTTGTGGGAGTTGGGATACCCAGCTCTGGTAACGAGTGGTAGCTCGACCTTGTGAGGCGATCTGGGTGCTAGCATTCTCTGGTATTGTGTGTGTGGCCCCTTTGTTGCTCATGGGGCTCAGGGGGAAGAAGAGTACCCCTAGCGTTGGCTGGAAGGTACCGGTGAGGTCACATCAATTGGCAAGCAAGAGCTGGATGGAGCGCGCATAGGACAACAACTTCGAAGCATTCGTGTTTGGCTAAGGTACGCCTGTTAAATTTGTTACTTGCAATGAAATTTTGTTTACACATGTTATTTTATGTGCTCGGTTGAATATTTCATTTCCATGAGCTTTCTTGCACCTTCTTTCCTACGGTATTTGTAATCCCCTTGCTCGATGAATTCTGAATTGATATCCTGTGGCGAACCCAACCTCTAATTCCAATGACTTCTTTGTGTTTGTTTTTATTGATTAATGCGAAGAAAAACTTGGGGTTTTATCTTTTGTCCCTTATCCATTTAGTTATTATTCTATGCCTGAGAAGTTGGCCAGGAGTTGAATCGACGGTCGTCACTTCAGTGTTTAAATACTTATAGATTCAAACGTCCTTATTTCCTGTGCATGGATAATAAGTGAAGGATAAATTTTGCCTAGTTATCTAACCCGTGTGTATCTCTGCATTTTTATTTTATGATTAATCTCTAATCCTTGTGCCCTCCTTGTGAATGAGTATCTTTACAATTGATTGATTCATTGTTGAATGATTAGTCTTTGTGCCTTCTTGTGAACGAGTACCTATGTGTTTTGAACACCTTTGTGTTTCCTTGAAAGATTATTTCTACATTCTTTTGAATGATTACCTCGGCATATCCTTGAACGATCAACTCTGCGTTTTGCATTGATTAACTCCGAAAAGATCTGTTTTTTAATGATATGTTTGCATTGTTACATAATTCCCTGCATTTGATGATAATTTCCCAGTGTTTTTGATAGTTTCTAGCAGAGATATGATGAATCTCATTTCTTTTACAGCGAATCTATACATAATGTATGACTGTGAATTTAATAAGTATTGATAGAAATTTTATACATATCGTGTGATTGCTAAATTAATATTTAATGACAGTGATTTTACATAATGTATGATTGCAAATTTAATAAGTATTGATAGCGATTTTCATTGTGATATACCTGTGTTTTTACCAGTGAATTTCATTGTGATATACCTACGTTTTTATCAACGAATTTCATTGTGATATACCTATGATATACCATTGAATTTAATTGTGATATACCAGCGAATTTCATTATGATTTACCAGCGAATTATTTAATCATTGTGTGTGTAATTGTATGTCTGCATTTTTGGATGATAAGTCTGTTTTTTTCTTTAATAATAAGGCTGTGAGTTGATATATATATCTACACATTATTTATGCCTATGTTTTGGAAGATAATGTCTATGTTTTTATTTAATTATATGGCTGTGATTTGGAACATATCTGCACATTATTTATGTCTTCGTTTTGGATGGTAACTATGTGTTTTTCTTTAATAATAGGGTTGTGAGGTTATATATATATGCACATTATTATGTCTGCGTTTGATGATAATTCTTCATTTTACTTAGCATATTACCCAGCCTCCATATCACGATTTTCTTGGCACCATACACAGAATATACACCACGATTTTCTGGGCGGCGGATTACTCCGTATTTGCCCATCATTATCAACAGATTTATCAATTTATTTATCACTAAGTTTTAGAAATAGATGTATCAATAACTTGCCACAGGACAGCGAATTGATCGTTGACAATGATATATGATTACATAGCTTTATGACAGTGATTCTATATGACAGCGATTCTATATTACAGTGATTCTATATGAAAACGATTATAAATAGAATTATGTTTGTATTACAACATTATGTTATATGACAATGATTCTATTTGTGTAATAAATAACATTATGTTTGTGTTGCATCATTATGTTATATGAAAACGATTCTATTTGTGTAATAAATAGCATTATGTTTTTGTAATAAATAGCCTTGTGTTATATGACAGCGAATATACAGTTAGACAGTGTTTAATTATTGTTGACAGTAATAGCAATATACAGTTAGACAACATTTTTATATGTTGACACCAATAGCAATATAAAGATGGACAACGTGTTTATATGTAATGTCAGAGTAATGGATAGCATCATCATGGATAGCATTTAATTATTGTTGACAGCAAAATGTTATTACACAGCGATATTATTTATCAATTAGTTATGGTTATTTACCCAATGATATCATTATAATTATTAATAGTTTACCTATAGAATTATCTAGAGACTTGTTAATTTAGACAACAATAATATAGACAGCAATGTCAAATATTTAATAGACAGCGTAGTTCATTTATATTATGTTAAGTAGTTCAATTATTAATAGACAACGTAGTTCACCTTTTTAATGTTAAGTAGCTCACTTATATTAATAGATAGCTTATATTTGTTGACAACGTATATTGATTATGTTAAGTGCATATAGTAGTTCACTTTTTATGCAAAAATAAAACAAGTAGTTATTCCATAAATGGTAAAGAAAGATCAGTTTAAGGAATGTATGACGCATGTGGAATCGGGAAATTAATGTGATGTATGATTGGTTAAAGATTAGATTCCTATGCGCCATTAACCATGTTGATGTAGGATTTCTTTGGAATTTAAGGTGATGTATGATTGTTATAGTAGTCATATTTCCCTTGCATCTTGTCAACTTGTTGCTTGGGGTGCTTGGGTTTAGTATTCATGTTTTTTACAGTTAATTCAGTCTCCTAGCATGAGGGATTTAACTTGGGTTAAAGGTATAGATATGTTATGTTGCGCCATGGTTACTGTCATGCCTATCGCCTTGTGACAACATGAATCTTGATGAGGGGATCATTGCGCGCCATTATGGATAGATGTAAATGATAACCTATCCAGAGTCTTGTTCTTCTCGATGTGGGTGAATTGTTTCTTGCAAATGATTTGGTACTTGGTTCTGTAACGCCTTAACGCGTTGGGTTTGTGCATCGATGAGGGGTATAGTTATTGGTCATTGAAGCCAATGTGTCGGGTTGGTGATTTTTTCCTTTAGCTTTTAGGCATTGTCTTGCTTTTGTCGGGCAGGCAGCCATTTTTATCTATCTATTCAATATCGCATGTTCGTCCAGTTGCATGATATGCTAGTATGTTTGGTCGTTGTTGCATGTTGCATGAATGTGTAAGTTGTGTTCGTCGTCAAGTTGTGTTGATAAATTGTTGGTGTTGAGTTCTTTCCTGCTTAAAACACACACAAAAATTTCACTTGCTTGCGTCGCACGTGGTCGTAACGACGGGGTCGTTACATATGGTATCAGAGCAGGTTCAACCCTGCGACTGTGAATCACCATGATTTCCACTGCAGTAAACCCTTGAGTAATAACCTAATGCTATTTAAAACTTTAACTTGTTCATGCACTGATCTCGATTAGAGGACACCACAGAGATTCATGACATGGTGCCATGGGAGGAGGTGTGACACCTCTAGTAGCACCCGTGACAGAAGGGACCAACCCCCAAGGGAAAGAACAAGTCTTGGGCATGAGAGGATTACAAAGAGATGTGTTGGGTCTGACAGGGTCCTTGGAGGGAGTGTTAGAGGCCTTGACTAACTTTTTGTACTGAGACGAGGCCAGGGCGCTAGCACCCCCTGAGGGTCCATCATGCGCTCTGGTCGGTACTGGTAGCTTTCACCGCAAACTCGAGAAGTTCAAATTTCCTAAGTTCTCTGGTGCCCCGGATGGCACAGTTGTCGAGGCATGGTTGGAGAATATGGATATGTTCTTTGAACTTCACAAATATACCTCCAACATGAAGGCCCATGTAGCGATCTTTCAACTAAAAGGGGAGCGCTCTTATATGGTGGAAGACGCTCTTGCCGCTTTTGAACATGGTAGTCGAAGACGTGTCATGGGAACTGTTCGAGGAATGGTTCCAAGAGAGGTATATGTCTGAGGAATTCATTGATCATATGCTAATCAAGTTCAATGCCTTGCGACAGTGCGGTCGTACGGTGCCTGAGTACAAGGCCCTTTTTATGGAGCTACTTCGGTATGGTGTGCACCTGAATACCTGTATGTCACAACCTTAGGGTCTTATGATGTCGTGATTGGTATGGACTAGTTGGAATCGCATGAGGCGATACTCAATTGTAAGACGAAACAGTTGAGCTTGGTCGATGATGAGGGAGACGCATGATTGTAGGTCAGAACTAGGGAGACTCCCTGAGGTTCATCTCTTCCTTGCAGCTATGGAAGAGAATGCGCAAGGGATGTAAGATTTATGCGATCATTGCGTTAAATGAGAAGGGAGTAGCGGAAGGTCTAGAACACCTTCCAGTGGTGAGAGATTTTGTGGATGTCTTCCTTGAGGAGTTACCTGGGATGCCGTTGGAGAGGGAATTGGAATTTACCATAGACCTAAAATCGGGGACTGAACCAATAGCAATAACGTATTATTGAATGTCAACCCCAGAGTTACAGGAGTTAAAAATGCAACTGAAGGAGTTTTTGGAACTAGGAATTATATGTTCAAGTATGTCACCATGGGGTGCGCCTGTTATCTTCATACAGAAGAAGGATGGGTTGTGGAGACTCTGCATTGATTGTCATCAATTGAACAAGGAAACCATCAAGAATTAGTACCCATTTCCAAGGATGGATGATCTGTTTGATCAAATGAAGGGTGCGATGGTGTTTTCAAAGATCGAATTGAGATCAGGGTATCACCAGTTACAGATCAAATAGGAAAACATCCCTAAGACCGCCTTTAAGACGAGGTTTGGACATTACAAGTTTATTGTTTTACCTTTTGGACTGACAAACGCCCCTGGGGTATTTATGAGTTTGATGAACGAGGTGTTTCGTGACTACTTGAACAAGTTCATCCAAGTATTCATTGACGATATTGATTTACTCTTGGAAAATGGAGGAGCATGAAAAACAATTGCACTTGGTACTTCAGTGTTTGAGAGAGAACAAATTCTATGGGAAATTTTCTAAATGCTCGTTTATCAATCGAAGATTCACTACTTAGGGCATGTAATCTCTGGCAAAGGTATCATCGTGGATCTAGAAAAGGTCGAGGCTATTATGGAATGTCCTGTGCTGACGAATGTCCCAAAAGTGTGCATCTCCATGGGTTTAGCAGGATACTATCGATGGTTCGTCAAGGGTTTTTTGAAGATAGAAATTATGATTAGGGAATTGCAGAAGAAGAACAAGAAGTTTGTTTGGATCGAGAAATGTGCGGAGGAATTTTGAAGGCTCAAGGAGTCATTGAAAACAACACCAATACTAAAGGTCCCTAACATGGATGTGGACTTCTTGGTATGCACTAATGCATCCAAGGAAGGTTTAGGAAAGGTCTTGATGCAAGGCAGTCGAGTGATCGCTTACATCTCGAGAAAGTTGAGACGGCATGAGGCGAACTATGAAACGCATTATTTGGAGTTGTTATCCATTGTTTATGCCTTGAGAGTTTGGAGACATTACTTGATTGGACGGAAATTTGAACTAAAAAAAGACCACTATGGACTACAACACATCTTTACGCAAAGTGACTTGAATGCGCGACAACGGCGTTGGTCTGAATTGCTTAGAGACTATGATTTCGAGATTACTTACATAAAGGGAACAATGAATAGAGTGGCAGATGCATTGAGTCAGAGATTGCACTTCTTTTCTGTGATGCCTCTTCAGACGAATCTATGTGAAAAGATTCTAAATTTACAGTGCAACGATGACTGGTACAAAGAGGTCAAGGATTTTATCGGACAAAACACAATGATGGTACCAATATTTGAAGGCTGAACATAGACATCCAGTTGGATTACTACAGCCACACGCTATTCTGAAATCGAAATGGGAGTTCATTTCAATGGATTTCATTGTTGGATTGCCCCTGGCGACAAGGAGACATGACTCGATTTTTGAGGTAGTCGAAACTCTGACAAAGAGTGCTCATTTTATTCATGTGCGTATGATGTATCAGGCACTTGACATACTTAGAGTTTTCATTAGCGAGATTGTGAGGCTGCATGGCATGCCTAAGAGGATTATATTTGATCGAGGATCGGTGTTTACTGGACGATTTTGGACTAGTTTCCAAGAGACCTTGGGAACCCAACTTAACTTTAGTACCACGTATAACTCGGAGACAGGCGGGCAGACTAAACGAACAAACCAAATCTTGAAGGACATGTTGTGCATGTACGTTATGGACCAACAGAAGTGTTGGGAAGAATTCTTGCCACTGGTAGAATTTGCGTATAACAACAGTTAGAAAAGCACCATTAAGATGGTGCCTTTCGAGTTTCTTTACGGGCGACCACGTCGGACACCTTTGAGTTGGGATCGACTTGAGGATAGGGTCCTGGTGGGACCAGAGGTGATCCAAGAAATGGAATATCAAATGAAAACCCTAAGACATAGGATAAAGGAAGCATAGGATCGAAAGAAGAGTTATGTCGATGTGCGTCGTATCAATCGTAGTTATGAATTTGGCGATCGAGTCTTCTTATAGGTGAAACTGCATAAGAGTTTGAACAAGTTTGGAAAGGGTGCTAAACTCTCTCCTAGGTTCATGGGATCCTGCAAGATTGTGGAAAAGAGAGGTTTTGTGGCCTATTGACTAGCCTTTCCTGATTCTTTGAGGCATATGCACGATGTTTTTCATGTATCTGTTTTGAGACTTTATATTGGTGATCCTACATGTGTTATTGACATGAGTACCTTGTAGGTATCGAACAAGGGTGCGCTCATGGCAGATCCAATCCGCATCCTGGACCATCACTTTCGATAGCTACGGTGTTGAATGGTAGATAAGGTCAAAGTCCAGTGGGACAACTATAGTCTGTACTCGGTGACCTAGGAGGATGCATATGATATGCGCTAGTAATTTCCATTTTTGTTTGGTAGATAGACTTATGATACTTTGATACACTTTATTTCAGCACTTATACACTGTGAAACTTTGAGACAAAGTTTAAAACAAGAGGGGGTGTATGTAACATCTTGCTCTTGCACGCACTGAGCGAACTTTCTCTTTGATGAAACTTGTGTGCAAGTGATCTGGGTTATTATACTATTGTTCGTTTGATTATGATTATGAGATATTATGGATATGATGATACGTTTTTTTGTTGTATTTACATAGACAGGTTCTATTGACTAGGTTCTCCTGAGTGTGCAGGACTTTGGACATTGAGGATGTAGAGGCATCGATGAAACCCCTTGGACTCTGGATTGAGTCAGGGAGTGGACTATTGGGGCTTTAATGTTGTTGATATGATATATGTACATATGATTAGATGTTGTGATGATTGATTATTATTGCTGACATGATTCGTTGATGGATGTAGGTTGACGATAGCTTGTCGACTAGACTCACATGTGGAGTAGAGGGGTCATGCAGGACAACCAGAGACATTGAGGGAGAGGTGTGGCAGCAGCCCTGCCACAACCTACTAGCACTCTCGTCATGGCTCGAACCATAGGTTAATGATTACCTAGTTCGAGAATACCCATGATGTCGTGAGGGAAGACTATAACAATCACTCACGATGATTCTAAGGGGCATGCAATAAGGTAGGGGAATTATTCCTTAAAGGCCCTTAGTCTCCCATAAGATCACCTGGCAAAGTATTGACTCGAGGGGTTTGGCGTCTACCAAAGTTAGTCAAGAGGTGAGTGGCACCCTTGGAGTATGTAATGCGTCCTGAAGGGCACATCGTGTGAAAACGAAAAGAGGCAAGTGGCACCCTTGGAGTAGGTGGTGCGTCCTAAAGGGCACGTCGCGATTTCAACTGGTAAGCGAATAAACCTAGTCGTCCTTAAATTGAATGATGTGATAAGTGAGGTTTAAAAACAAGGTTCCCTAATAAAACAATGCCACCCAGCCTTGAAATTAAAACCTAGGTCTAAGTAGAACTTGTGGTCAAAAAAACAATAATAATTAAACATGTAACAACAAAGGCGATAAGAAATTCAAATTTATTTATTAAAGTCAAAATTATAATGGAGGATTAAAAAAAAATTAAAAAAAGGGAAATGGTTGTTTTTATCTACATTTGCTAATTTAATTTTTAGTTAAAAAGAAAAAGGGGTAAATGGTTGTTTTATCTACACTTGCTAAATTGATTTTTAGTTAAAAAGGAAAAAGAGGGAAACTAAAAAGAAATAGGAAACTTAAAGAAAAAGGGGTAACTTAAAGAAAAGGGGAAACGTAAAGAAAAAGTAGAATGTATAACTTAGTAAGGAATCTTGCCTTTGGAACTTTCTAATTATGAACTCAACTAGGAATTAAGTAAGGCGTAAGTCATTTAAGAAGTGGAAGGGAATTTTGGGACACCGAGGAGCGTTTTTAGGAATGCTCTTAAGTGGATGAGGGAAATAGGAATATTTAATTAATTAACAAAATTGATTTTCTAGTGCAACTAGGGGGATCGGGAGACATGTGTACGGGGGAGGTTTTTCGAAATTAATTAACTGAAAAATGAATTTAATGAGAATTTGGGAAACTAATTACTTAAAAACTATATAAAAAGGATGGAGGATGAGAAGTATGGATCTCATCTTTTTTTGTAACGTTACACTGCTGAGATTTTACCTTGACTGGACTTTCTCTTGTGGGAGTTGGATACCCATCTCTGGTAATGAGTGGTAACTCGACCTTGCGAGGCGATATGGGTGCTATCATTCTCTAGTATTGTGTGTGTGGACCCTTTACAGCTCAGGGGGCTCAGGTCTGGGAAGAAGAGTACCCCTAGCGTTGGCTGGGAGGTACTAGTGAGGTCACATTAGTTGGAAAGCGAGAGTTGGACGGAGCACGCGAGGGATAGCAAATTTGGATCATTCACGTTTGGCTAAGGTACGCATGTTAAAGTTGTTACTTGCAATGAATTTTAATTTACACATGTTATTTTATGTGCTCGGTTGAAGATTTCATTGCCATGAGATTTCTTGCACCTGCTTTCCTACAGTATTTGTAATCCCCTTGCTCGTTGTATTCTAAATTGATATCCCGTGGTGAACCCAACCTCTGATTGCAATGACTTCTCTCTGTTTGTTTTTATTGATTAATGCAAAGAAAAAATTGGGTTTTTATCTTCTGTCCCTTATCCCTTTAGTTATTAGTTCGTGCCTGAGCAGTCGGCCAGGAGCCAAATCAACAGTCGTCATTTTGGTGTTTAAAGACTTATAGATTCAAATGCCCTGCTCTCCTATGCATAGATAATAAGTGAAGGATAAATTTTGTCGAGATATCTAACCCTTACTTATCTCTATGTTTTCCTTTTATGATTAATCGCTAATCCTTGTGCCCTCCTTATGAATGAGTATCTTTGTGTTTGATTGATTCATTGTCGAATGATTAGTCTTTGCGCCTTCTTGTGAACGAGTACGTCTGTGTTTTGAATACCTTTGTGTTTCCTTGAAAGATTATTTCTACATTATTTTGAATGATTACCTCTACATATCCTTAAATGATCAACTCTGCGTTTTGGATTGATTAACTTCGAAAAGATCTGTGTTTTAATGATATGTTTGTGTTGTTACATAATTCCCTGCATTTTATGATAATTTCCCAACATTTTTTATAGTTTCCAGTAGAGATATGATGAATCTCATTTCTTTTACAGTGAATCTATACATAATGTATGACTGGGAAGTTAATAAGTATTGATAGCAATTTTATACATATCGTGTGACTACTAAATTAATATTTAATGACACCGATTTTACATAATGTATGACTGCGAATTTAATAAGTATTGATAGTGATTTTCATTGTGATATACATGCGTTTTTAATAGCGAATTTCATTGTGATATACCTGCATTTTTACCAGTGAATTTCATTGTGATATGCCAGTGAATTTCATTGTGATATGCCAGTGAATTTCATTGTGATATACTAGCGAATTTCATTATGATTTACCAGCGAATTATTTAATCATTGTGTGTGTAATTGCATGCCTACGTTTTTGGATGTTAAGTTTTCATTTTTATTTAATAATAAGGTTGCGAGTTGATATATATCTCTGCACATTATTTATGCCTGTGTTTTGGATGATAATGTCTGCGTTTTTAATTAATAATATGGCTGCGAGTTGGAACATATCTGCACATTATTTATGTTTGTGTTTTGGATGGTAATTATGTGTTTTTCTTTAATAATATGGCTGTGAGTTGATTATATATATATATATATATATATAGAAGTCTGTGTTTTACTTGGCATATTACCTAGCCTGTACGTCACAATTTCTGGGTAGATTACTCTGTATTTACCCAGCATTATCAATAGATTTATCAATTTATTTATCACTAAGTTTTAGAAATAGATGTATCAATAAGTTGCCATAGGACAGCGACTTGATCGTTGACATCGATATATGATTACATAGATTTATGACAGCGATTCTATATGACAATGATTCTATATTACAACAATTCTATATGACAACGATTATAAATAGCATTATGTTTGTGTTAGAACCTTATGTTATATGACAATGATTCTATTTGTGTAATAAATAGCATTATGTTTTTGTTACAGCATTATGTTATATGACAATGATTCTATTTGTGTAATAAATAGCATTATGTTTGTGTTACAGCATTATGTTATATGACAGCGATTCTATTTGTGTAATAAATAGCATTATGTTGGGGTAATTACAAATAAATTTATGAGTTGCCATGAAAGGAAGAAGTCTTCGTCCAAAAGGTGAACAATTAATTGACCTTTTAACATTCATGTAATTCCTTTGAATTTACTTGTATCCTCTCTATCTTTTATCAAAAAAAATTGGTAATTTTGAAGAGAGAATAAATTTCCCTTTTTGTCCCTTAATTCTGGTAAACCCTTTTCAACCATTTTCTTGTAAAGGCTAGAAAACCATTCAACATTTCTTTGTAAAGGAATTAATTTTTTCTGAGCTTGTTGAATTAGGTTTATTTTTGTAAAAACCTTTTCAATCTCCATGACCATGTTGGTTTTATTTTTAATTCTTTTTTTACTCAGTTCCTCATTTGATTTGGAATTGAGTAACTTAATAATTTGGGTAGTTGTATGAGGTCTATTTCCTAACTCTTTTAAAGAAGCTTCAACGTATTTTTCCACCTTCCCTACCAAACCAAGTTCTTGATCCATTATTATGATATAATCCCAAATTTTGGTGATTTACTCAAAAAATTTGTCCCAAATCGAACATCTGGATCCTATCAAATATAATTTCCCTCCTAATTTATTTTTCAACGGATCATAATCCTCTTGTATATTAGCCTTAGCTTGTTGATAGACATTAAGTTGTCTATCTCCTTCTGCAATTTGATCTTTGAGAAAAAAAAATCATCATTTTGTGTAGACACTTCCTTCTTGGATTTTTCCAATTCAATTTCCTTAAAATTTAGCGTAGCTAAAGTCTTAACTAGATATTTTAATGAATCTGCAGATGTTGAACCTTGTGACGATGAAGATCCATGTTTCAAAATCTGAATTTTTTATTCATATAATTTTATTTGTTCATTCATGTGAACCATTTGATTTAAAAGCGGATCTTTTTCCCGTTGGATTGCTTGTAGCTCTAGAGTTTGCACATGATCAAGATCAGTCAAATGTAGCTTCTTCTTTAGTATAAGGATATCATTATATTTTGAAGTCACTATTTGTTGCATTGGCTCCTTATCCTTAGAATTTTCTCTTAGTCTTAAGATTGTCTTCATCAAATCATCAATCCTTATTTACTTTCTCCCGGTAAGAACCTTTTCCTCTCTCAACTATTCCTTCAATTAACTATTTAGATTTTGTAATTTCTTCATACCAATAGTCATTTGGATGAAATCTCTCTTCACTATCTCTCATGTTTGTCTGAGAAATTCCATCTTGTCAATTATATGAATTTTTTCAAGATCAACTAAAAAGTTTGTTGCTCTATAATTCCCAACACTTCTAAGCTTTTGATCAGCAGGTTCTAATATTGACAAATCTAATCTTCCTTTTTTCAAAATCTATTGCAGACAACAATCTAGATTTACAAGAATCTATATCAAGCTCAGGAAACAAAATTTGCTTGATCTATACATTTTTGTCCTTCATTTTCTCATATTCTGAAAATACATTTTTTGGCTTGATTTCTGAATATTTTGCACCTTCTTGATTCAAGATGTTATCAAAGACATCTGATTGAAAATACTATATTGTAAAAGCATGTTTCTTTTGAGTCTCTTATGATGTATCTTCTATAACTTCAATATCTTCTTCTAAAACTTCCTATGTGTTTCCTTCAATCCTTTGTTTCTTCCTGGAATGCTCATCTTCTTACTCTGAGACAACTTGAAGCTCCTCTAGAAAACTTATTTTAAATTATTTCTCTTGTTGTTAGGGTGTATTAATTACCATTTCTTGAGAAACCTTAGATACATTCTGTATTTTCCCCTAAATAATCTTCTGAACATATTTTCAATTGTATAGGTTCATTATCTGCTCCACTTGAGGTTTTCTATGGTGCTCATAGGAATTTAATTCAATCTCTTGTATTTTGGATGATATGATTCCAAAAGGATCATACTGCCATGTTTCTCCTTGCTCAAGATTCAATCTTTGCAACATTGATTATGCAACTTGCAAATATTTTCTATTGTTCACAATAAAAGGTCCCACTTCTCTTTTCAACTTGAAAGTAGTCCTCTTTTTCTTTGAAACAAAATGAATATCATCTGAAATAATATTTTTCCTTATGAATTCTGAGGAAAAAATCCTTAGGGTAAGGAATTTGGGAAATCTAAAAGGTTTAATATCTGCTAAATATATCCTTATTTTAGTATATTTCTCGAATAAATACCAGTATCCTGGTTATTTTCTACAGAGTCATGCAAAAGTGTCTTTACTTCGAGAAATATTCGAGGAGGAATTTATTTATGAAACAGGGTATATGATATGGCCATAAATGTATTGACAAAGTTTGAAAATCCAACATTTTGTGGCTTCTTTCTGACTATTAGTGTCCAATGAATGAATGACACATGATTTCCATCATTACCTTCTGTTTCTAAGTTCAAATTTGAAAATTTATTTGCGTTGAAAAAAAAAATCAAATATACTAGATAAGATTGATATCTACGGGATCTACTTAGTGTAAATTCGATGAGTTGGTAGTGCAGAAAATTAGCTATATACTTTGCAAAATGGAATCTAACAATTGGTTGTATTGTCAAAGGGAAAATAGACTTAAATAGACCTAATATAGTGTTATCCACAAACCTACCATTGTCATATCCCAAAACAACACAAGCCATGTTGATAATTTGTTGCGAGATTGGTGAAAATATAATAGTTTTATAATTATGAGACTCTTCAGGAAGACTATTATCTTTATCCATTAAAGACAATAGTAAATATTATATGTCGTGTAAATTTAACTCTTTATGGATAATGGCTAAATATTCTTCATTTAGGACCTGACCATCTATAATTTGTTGGACTTTCAACATCTCACAAATCGACTCAGCTGAAATTTCAAATAACAATGACCCAGTTCTGGGCAATACACTCCTAGAGGATGGGACATAATTCAAAGAAAACAAGTGAACAAATTATGGGAAATTATAATTCAGTGGAACAATGAAACTTTCCAATTTTGAATCCCATGCATGAAAATGATCATGTAACTAATTATATCTATCAAAAGATAGTTTATGCAATTCATAGAGATCAAATAAAGTAATTGGTTAGAAAATTTGACAATCCATGTCCTATAAATTTGGTTCTAGTGTAGATAGGGTTCTGGACTTTTTAGAACTTGAGGGTTTTGACATTTTGACAAATTGATAGGAAACGGGCCTTTATCTTTTTACCCAAAACAATTGTTGAAGAAAACCCTTGATTTTGCTGAAAATTTTGACAAAAGCACACTCTGAAAAGGCTCGGGTGAGTTCAGGTCTCTTTCGTCATTCGTTAACAATAACCTGTGGACTTTTATAAAAATAACCTAGCAAACAATATTTTATTTACACGCACATTTAAGAAAATCATTTATTGATTTCTAATATAACATATTTACAAATTATCAAATATTTACAAAACCGACGGTTTCAAGAGCATTAGGGTAGTTTCATTTCATAGTTATGCATAGGGTCGAGTGACGGTTTTGAATACCATGTGTCAGGGGGTCGAGGTGGATCCTTTTTTTGATAGACAACATTGATCAAATCCACCCTACGTCACCTCGGGGAGTTATGCCCTTTTAAATGTCGATCGGCATGGGGTAGCGAGGTTTGTTATAAACCGTAGATCTCCATGCTTTTTTTATCAACACTCCATGTTTAATCATGATATATTTGCATCCAAACACATCATTTTATTAAAATTAATCACATTTCATTTAATTAATTGTATTTTGTTTAATTGATTAGAATTTATTAAAATTAAT
The DNA here is from genome assembly GCA_009831015.1 of Picea engelmannii. Classification (NCBI taxonomy): domain Eukaryota; kingdom Viridiplantae; phylum Streptophyta; class Pinopsida; order Pinales; family Pinaceae; genus Picea; species Picea engelmannii. Next base: position 103,794 of record ML780696.1, on the reverse strand, counting down.
CGTATTTCATTTTAAATATATATAATATATAAAAACAAATAAAACATACTTGTATTAGTTTTCAATACTATATTATATATATTTAAAATGAAATACAATTAATTTTAATAAATTCAAATCAATATATACATAGAACACACAAATATAACTATTAAAACTAAATAAAATTTAAAACTGATATGATTAAATCTAATAACTTAGAGCCTAGATAAGGCTAAAATTTAATAAAATTAAATATATTTATCTATGTTGTACAACGGTTCCCAAATGGAAACCCAACCATGTTTATGTTAAGTGCCTTTTCGACCCAGTGCTAGTTCCTTTTTGATTCCTTGGTTCTGACTTGATATGGCGTGAAGTCTCCATGCGACCATATATTATACCCATGGTTAAATATTCACACAAAACTATGGTTTTCCACTTTTGGAAAGTGGTTTTCATATACAATGTCTCAAGGGGTCATATGATGGTATTAAAATCCACTTCGAGGGGGTTTCAGTACTATCAGTGTGGAACACATGTCTCAGTGGTAAATTTATAAACCACCCTTGACACCCACACCTTTATTAACCTATGATATTCTCTCATATGTGAAGTCGTCGATGATCGTTGATCCTTATGTTGATCAATGATCAACCTTAAACGTGATTATATGTCCCCTATGTACTGGATCTATGATCCAACAATCCATATTTAATATCAGTCAAATAATGATAATAACAAGTAAATCTCCCCGTTGTAAGGAGGATTTCCCTCGATCTCGATCGATATGCTTCCAATGAAAAAATTGGGATTGATATGCCATACAATGAACTCTAATCTATCGATTCACACAGTATGAAATATGTATTTCCTGGGATGGAGAGAACTCGTGAAATAAACAAATCAAATCTTCTCATACACACAATTCTAGATTACAGAATTAACACGGTAATTTATGGAACACAATGGAACTTTATTTATAATATCAAAAATTCTCTCACAACTTGCACACATCGAATTTCTCCAAAACCACTCCTCACTGGCTCTATATTCCTAACCTCTGTCATATTATAAAATCACAAATATATTCTTATAGCTCTCGAAATAGCTCCAGCAACCAACTTGCTCGAAGTATCTAAACAAACCTCTATACTAGGAATTATTTCTTGAATCTCAGCAACAAACTAACAACTATAAAACAAATCAATATTAAAGATATCTTTTACAAAGATTACAAAATAAAATTAGGGAACCAACTCCCTTGGGTCAATTCTAGAACTTGTTGTTAGATGCTCCTTCATCTGACTCTTGGGGAAGAAAAGAATTGTTCATAAGGCCTTCAAGGACTGCACCATACTTGGAAATATATGTTGTTGTCATCCAAGTGCAATCCAGGTGAAATAACGAAATTTTAGGCCATTGAATCCATATGTGTGGCGATAATCAATGATCCAATCAATGATGCTACAGAGAGGATAGTTACAAGAGTCAACATTGTCACTCAAGGTACAGTTATGACTCATGTAAACCTAGACATGATATCATTGCCAGGGAAAATTATGAAAGATTATCTTGGTGTCCCAGATTTTGATGTGGTTGGATAGAAGGAATATCTAAACTTTACCATTGAATTAATATAGTGATCATTTCCTAGAGCCTATAACTATAGTGATTAATGTAGTTATTAGTTTTAGAATTTATTATGAATTTGGAGTGATGAGAAATCCTATATGAGAATTTTTAGTCTATTAGTGTAAGATTTGGGAATTTTGGTAGAGGTGGAAGAAGGTTAAAAAAAAAAAAAAGACAAGTGAGAGAATTCAATATCTATGCAATCGTTAGAGGATAAAAAGTGTAGGATGCAATGTTGGAATTGGGATGGCAATATGACTATGGATAGTTGAAAGCATGGTTATTTGTTATAGTGTTGGTTGTTTGAAATGGTAGTGGCACCATTGATCAAGTATAGGAGAATAAGGAATAACAAATGTAGGGTTTTGTGGACGAGGACTAAAGTCTATAGGACTACTGGGAGCACTCTACGTGTGGTGGTTGGAATGAGAGTTAGGGTTTTGGGAGGCTTGGAAATTAGTCCACCATTGAACTTTGTATTCAAATTCTGAGGCATGTTCCAATTCCTAGTCAAGGGAAACACTTTCAAACATGGAAACTTTGAATCTAACAAGATCCAATACCGTAGAATTAAATTTAACAATAAATATCTCCTCTAGATCTAGAACCTGGAGTTGAATGTAAATCCAAGTGAACACATCAATTTACTATTGTAATGTCTTCATAGGTTCTTGACGAAGATGATACCATATAGACAATAGATTTTTGAGGTGGCTTGGATGGTAAAAATTTTATTGGAGGATGTAAAAGAATACCTCCCAAGTGGTGATACAATGAATACCTCCTCTAGATCTAGAACCTGGAGTTGAATGCAAAACTAAGTGAACACCTCAATGTACTATTGTAATGTATTCCTAGGTTGATCCAGGTGGATCATCTCAAAATTAGATAAATTTAAAGTATTCAAAAATGCAAAGTAAAGCTTACAAAGTGGAAGAGCTCGTCAGCAGCTTTCCGGTGACATTCATTTCAGGAAAAACAGCCTCCATATGACGAAGATATCAACGGTTGAAGTTTCATCAAAGATGGTTAAAATGGTGAAAAATGGTTTAAAAAATGTAATTTGGGGCTATGGGAATTGAACCCAAGACCTTAGAATAAGGCCACCATGACCCCATTGTTGGGAAAAAAGGGGGTGGTCAAGGGCTTAGCCCTCAATCTTGCCAACAACGAGGACCCCCTTTGGTATTTAAATGCTACTATATATCCAAAGTCCATAGCCAAATATAATAAACGTGTCATACCATATCGTTTATACCATATATTAAACCAGCCAAATGTAATAAACGCGCCATACCATATCATTTATACCATATAATGTAATAAACGCGCCATACCATATTGTTTATACCATATATTAAAACAAAGCCAAAAATCATATGCGATGGGAGGAGAAGCCCGTGGGTTTGACCCCGGGACTTCCGCTCCCCCTAACCACCATATCTACCAACGCGCCACCGCCATGGGACGTGGCAAGAAGTGGCGAAATAACCTTAAAAATTGCCAAGATTTGGGGGATTTTGGAGGGCGCGTGGCCCATAGCTTGCACCTCCCTAAACCATTGTTTTTTTTCATTATTTAAATAAGGCATGGGCACGAATCCTGAGGTGTGGGAGTTCTGATGCAGGCAGAGACTAGCACGTAGCTCGAGGTGGTTTTGCACAGTGATCGAGGTGGATCTGCACATAGTCTGAGGTGAATTTGCACGTAGATTGAGGTGGTTTTGCATGCAGATCAAGGTGGTTCTGAATTTGCATGCATCACGAGGTTGTACAAACTATACAGATCAGAGGCAGATTTTGGGAATTGTGCCAAGAAGGGCATTCTAAGTCCATTTTCTAAAATATATCGAGTTTATACTAAAAAGTCTCGGTTTTTTGCAAGGATTCCAGATCTAGCTTCAATTTTTGCATTCAGACATCCAGACAGAAAAGTGCTAACAGAATCTTGCATATATACAAAAAGGTATTCATGTTCATACCTAAAAGTCTCAGAATTTCATCTAGCAGTTGTTGTTGAAATCTGTTACTGTATATGACAGACAGAAATCAGAAGTCACTTTGTAAGCATTTGAATACTTAATCTATCGGCCTTCCCATTTGGAAAGTGGCCCGGAGACATAGCCAGGGGGTCTAGTGAACTTCGTTACCAATTCTTGTTCATAGATGGTTTGCTTACATGTTTATGTGTTCATGTGCTTGATGGATGTTCTTTAATTTTGCATTACAAAGGTGGTTAAAAATTAAACTTCACATGAAAATAATGGTTAAAGATCTTGAATTTTAGATCAAGTTAAATTTCAGATCAAGTTGGTATTAGAGTGAGGTTAACCATTTCTTTGTGAGTTGATGTTAATAAGATCCAAGCTTCAGCGTGGTGAAGGAGAACTTGAAGAGTTTGATCCAAAGATTGGATCAAGAAGAGGAATGATGTCTTCACCAAAAGGAGAAGAAGTAGCTTCTTCTATCCCTTCTGAAGGGGAATTTCTGAAAGCTTTCATGAGAATGCAAACGATGGTAGAGGAGCTCTATCAAGATCGAAAGAAAGGTGAAAAAGGTGGACAATCTCATACAGAAGGTAAAAAAGAAGGAGGTGGTGAGAAACCTCCTAAAACCCCACCAACTTCTCCATCTTTTCTTGATGGTTCTATTCCTTCTCCATTTGAAAAACAAAAAACAAAATTTGATCTTAATATGCCTCATTTAAATCTTGATATTAAGTTTGAATTACCTATGTATAATGGAGAACTTAATGTTGAAAAATTGGATAATTGGATCTATCAAATTGAAGTTTATTGTAGGATTCAAAAGTTTACTGAAGATGTTGTTGAAATTCAGTTGGCTTCTCTCCGACTTGGAGGGACTGCTCTCATTTGGTGGGAGAGTAGATCTCAAGAGGATCTTGCCACAAAAGGAAAAATCGTTTCCTCTTGGTATGAGTTCATTTCAGCACTTAAAAAGAAATTTTATCCATTAGGGTATATGCAGCAAGCTATGATGGATTGGCAGAATTTGAGGCAAGGTAAGGGACAAAGTGTGCAAGAATACACACAAGAATTTTGTAAAAGAACATTAGTACTTGGTATACCTCTCTACACCCAGGAAACTCTTCTCAAATATATAGGAGGATTGCATAGTTATTTACGTCATATGATATTGATGTTTAATCCAACTAACCTTGATGAGGTGTGTGTTCAAGTAACTCACATAGAGATAAAGGGGAAGAATACCAAAGAGAACTTTTCCAAGAAACCTTTCAAACCTTAAGGAAATAAGTTTAAAGTTAAAGGGAAAAGTAAGCACACAGCTACTTTGAAGAGGGAAGGAGATAAGCCTACATGTACTCATTGCCAGAAGAAAGGTCATGATGCTTCCAAATGTTGGATACTTCATCCGAAGCTCAAGCCTGAAAATTTTCAGAATAAAGAAGACAAAAAGACTACTGCGGCAGTAATCCAACATGATTTGGGATCAGACTCTGGGGATGAAACTAAGGTGATTGCTACAAGCATCCAAGGTAATATTCCTTCTTGTTHTRTTTCAAGAAATGAACHTGTTATTGATGAAAGAAAGAGAAGTGAGTTATTTCATATTAGAGTTATCTCTAAGCATACAAAAATTGAAACTCTTTTTGATAGTGGATCACAAGCAAACCTCATTTCAGAAGAAATTGTTAAAAAATTACAATTGGAAACTAAGTTACACCCTAAGCCATATCCACTTGGATGGGTATGTGATAATGCATGATTACAAGTTACAAAACAGTGTAGACTTAGGTTTGCCATCACTTATGGATTTGTGGATGAGGTAGATCTAGATGTGGTTCCATTGGATATATGTGGTATTGTGTTGGGTAGTCCATATCTATATGATAGGAAGGCTATCTTTTATAGGGAAGATAATAGGTATCAGCTCACTAAGGATGGTATTGAATATATCGTTCATGCACATCGCATAAAAACTAACCTTTATTTAGTTTATGCAAATCAAATGAAGAGGTTAATGAATGCAAGTAAGAACTTTGTGCTTATGATAGTCAAAGAAAAAGATGTTGAACAAACTGAATCCTTTAAAGGTTGTGATCCTAAACTTACAAAGGACTTGATAAAGGTGGTATCTGATTATGATATTTTGTTTCAAGAACCTGAAGGTTTACCTCCTAAAAGGTAAATTCAACATGAAATACATTTGTAGTAGGATGCACCTCTTCCTAATGTTGGTATGTACAGGTCTTCTATTATTGAGAATGCAGAGATAAAGAAACAGGTTTAGGAATTGATTGAAAGAGGGGCCATTTGACCAAGTTCCTCTCCGTGTGGTTCACCAATTGTTTTGGTGCCAAAGAAAGATGGCACATAGCGGATGTGTGTTGATTACAGGGAACTAAACAGAATCATAATAAAGAACAGGTATCCTCTTCCTCGAATTGATTATCTTTTAGATCAGTTAAAGAATGCAATCTTTTTCACTAAGTTAGACTTAAGAAGTGGCTATCATCAAATCTGTATTCATGACAATGATATTTGGAAAAAATATTTTAAAACCAAACAAGGATTGTATGAATGGGTGGTAATGTCATTCGGGCTTTGCAATGCACCCGCGACATTTATGAGGGTGATGAATGATGTGTTTAGACCCTTCATTGATGATTTTGCCATAGTCTACTTAGATGATATTCTGATTTTCAGTCGAACTTGGGAAGAGCATATCAAGCATGTTAAACAGGTATTGGATGTACTTGTAAGGGAAAAATTGTATTTAAAGATGTCTAAATGTGAATTTGGAAAGACATATTTAGTATATCTAGGTTACATTGTAGGGGGAGGTGAATTGAAGATTGATCCCTCTAAAGTTGAGGTCATTGTAAATTGTCCTAAGCCAAATAATGTAACAGATGTAAGAAGCTTTTTGGGAGCAGCCCAATATTGGAGGAAGTTCATTGCGAACTTATCCTTCATAGCTTCTCCCTTACATGCTTTGACAGGTTTGAATAGAGTCTTTCAGTGGGAAGGCAAGGCACAGAAAGCCTTCGACACACTAAAAGAAAAGATCAGCACAACTCCAGTACTTGCACTGCCGCATCTACAGCAACCATTTGAGATAGAAACTGATGCTAGTGGTTGTGCAATGGGGGCAGTCTTAATGCAACATAAAAAACCAATATGCTATCATTCTGAAACTTTATCTAAAACAATAATCAACTATCCAACCTATGACAAAGAGTTGTATGCATTAGTACAAAGTGTTAAAAGTGGAAACATTACCTAATGGGTAAAGAAACAATCATACATATTGATCATCAACCACTACAATATTTACAATCACAAATCAAGGCATTTCAGATGAATGGGTTTTTTACAACAATTTCATTTGGTTATTAAGTATAAGAAAGGAATTCAGAACAAAGTTGCAGATATGTTATCTATACCTCCAACAAATGATTCTATTGTTATTCAACAAAGTCCTTTAGTTCATGCAAGCTATGTTCAACAATATACTAAGGATGAAGATTTCAAAGAAGTTTATGAATCACTAAGGCATGGTTATAAGAATGAAGAATTGAATTATCATATCAATGACAAGTTGTTGTATCATCTTGGTAAAATATGTATTCCACAAAGTGAAAGAGTGCATGTGATAAGAGAGGCTCACACTTCTCTCATTTCAGGGCATTTTGGAGAGGTAAAACTGTAGCACAATTACAAAAATTATGTTATTGGCCTCGAATGAATGAAACAGTGTCCAAATATGTAAAAGGTTGTGTCATGTGTGCAACAAGCAAACCAAGTAACAGAAAGTTAGGCTTGTACACTCCACTTCCAGTTCCTTCTCGTCCATGGGAAAGTGTTTCAATGGATTTCGTAGGAGGTTTACCAATGTCTAGAAAAGCACATGACTATCTGTATGTTGTTGTGGATCGATTCAGTAAAATGTGTATACTCATGCCTTGTAAAAAGAATATCACAGCTAAGATGATGGTTCATTTGTTCTTCCAAAATGTATGGTTCCATTTTGGACTTCCTACTTCTATTATTTCTGATCGAGATTCTCATTTTCTTGGGAAATTTTGGTCATCATTGTGGGAACTTATGGACACAAAGTTGAAGAAAAGCACAGTATTTCATCCACAAACTGACAATCAAACTGAAGTGGTCAACCAGACTGTGGTACATCTTCTTCGAGGGTATTGTGCTAAGCATCCCAAGCTTTGGGATGAACAATTGCATTATGTACAACATTCCTACAACATAACTATACACTCTTCTACTCAAAAGTATCCTTTCGAGACATGTTTTGGGTACTTGCCAAAGTCTCCTTTAGACTTCATTTTTGGGAAAGATACAGTGGAATGTGAATAGGTTGATGCAGATAAAGCTCGAAGGTTTATTCAGCAAATTCAGGTAATTCATCAAGCAGTGCAGGAACAGTTGGAATCAAGTCAGGCCAAATACAAAAAAAGGCATGACAAGCATCGCACAGATCATCATTTTCAAATTGGTGATCAAGTATGGATTCATATCAACAAATATCGACTTCAAGGTGAAGGTAGAAAGTTGAAACCTATCAGGTATGGACCCTTTACAATTTTGGACAAAGTCGGTAATAATGCTTTCTAGTTAGAATTGCCTCCTTATATGAAAATGTATTCAGTTGTTAATGTGGAAAACTTGAAATTGTATGAGCCACCTATGATTATAGACCAAGATGTATAGGTTCAAGTACCTTCTGTGGACGAGTTTTCTCCTGAGTATCTTAATGAACTTCAAGAAGATGTAATACTGGACAAGAAGGTTAGATTGTCACAAAGAGGAGACATGGAGTTTCTTCATGTGGGGTTAAAAGGAATGCATCCAAGCAAAGCAAGGTGGATAGAGACCGGAAGAGTGAGGGAATTATACCCTCACTTATTTTCTGAATGATTTCATACTTTTTGTGGCCAAAAAGATTTCCAGTGGGAAGGTTTGATCCAGCTGGATCATCTCAAAATTCAATAAAGTTAAACTATTCAAAAATGAAAAGTAAATCTTACAAAGTGGAAGAGATCGTCAGCAGCTTTCTGGTGACGTTCGTTTCGGGAAAAACGGCCTCTAGATGACGAAGATATCAGTAGTTGAAGTTTCGTCAAAGATGGTTAAAATGGTGAAAAATGGTTAAAAAAATGTAATTTGGGGCTATGGGAATTGAACCCAAGACCTTAGAATAAGGCCACCATGACCCCATGGTTGGGATAAAAGGGGGGGGTCAAGGGCTTAGCCCTCAACCTTGCCAACAACGAGGGCCCCCTTTGGTATTTAAATGCTACCATATATCCAAAGTCCATAGCCAAATATAATAAACATGCCATACCATATCGTTTATACTATATATTAAACCAACCAAATCTAATAAACGCGCCATACCATATCGTTTATACCATATAATGTAATAAACGCGCCATACCATATCGTTTATACCATATATTAAAACAAAGACAAAATCATATGTGGTGGGAGGAGAAGCCCGCGGGTTTGACCTCGGGACTTCCACTCCCCCTAACCACCATATCTACCAACGTGCCACTGCCATGGGACGTGGCAAGAAGTGGCGAAATAACCTTAAAAATTGCCAAGATTTGGGGGATTTTGGAGGGCGCATGGCCCATAGCTCGTGCCTCCCTAAACCATTGTTTTTTTTTCATTATTTAAATAAGGCATGGGCACGAATCTCGAGTTGTGGGAGTTTTCATGCAGGCAAAGACTGGCACGTAGCCCGAGGTGGTTCTGCACAGTGACCGAGGTGGATTTGCATGCAGTCTGAGGTGAATTTTCACGCTGACCGAGATGGTTTTACACACATATCTAGGTGGTTCTAAATTTGCATGCATCCCGAGGCCATATGGACTGTACAGATCAAAGGCAGATTTTGGGAATTGTGCCAAGAAGGGCATTCTGAGTCCAGTTTCTGAAATATATCGATTTTATACTCAAAAGTCTCGGTTTTTTGCAAGGATTCCAGATCCGGCTTTAGTTTTTGCATTCATGCATCTAGATAGAAAAGTGCTCAAAAAATATTTCATATATACAGAAAGGTATTCATGTTCATACTTAAAAGTCTCAGAATTTCATCTAGCAGTTGTTGTTGAAATCTGTTACTGTATATGACAGACAAAAATCAGAAGTCACTTTGTAAGCATTTGAATACTTAATCTATCGGCCTTCCCATTTGGAAAGTGGCCTGGAGACGTATCCAGGGGGTCTCGTGAACTCTGTTACCAGAACTCTGTTACCAATTCTTATTCATAGATGGTTTGCTTACACGTTTATGTGCTCATGTGCTTGATGGATGTTCTTTAATTTTGCATTACAAAGGTGGTTAACAGTTAAACTTCACATGCAAATAATGGTTAAAGATCTTGAATTTTAGATCAAGTTAAATTTCAGACCATAGGTTCTTGAGGGATGATACCATATGGAAATTATATTTGTGAGGTGGATTGGATGGTAAAAATGTTATTGGAGTGTGTCAAATAAAACCTCCCAATAGATCCACACAATATGGAGAAATCATGCACATAGTCGAAGGGATGGAAAGACGCATTTACATGACTACACTCAATACACTCAAGTCAAAAAAGAAAGATTGGAAAGGGGTGGAGCTCCTTAAGTGATAGATGTTGAGTTGAAATTTGTTGGCAAGGTGGGTGCATCCTCCTTAGGGAGGAAACCTAGGATATCTCTCTTGAAGTATGTGTTGGGCGTTACCTTTTTCGGGAGTGCATTCTAAGGGAACACTATTCTCATTATCTCTATACCATTTTGATAGTGAAAAAAGTGTGAATCTCAAATATGATAGCATTGATTTATATTGATGGTGATATAGGGGTCATTTATTATTAAACTATTTATTTTACACAAACAAAACAGAATATGTTGTTTTATTGAACTAGAGATATAAGTCAATAATACAAAATAGAAAACCGATACAAGTAGAAACATATAACAAAGAAAAGAATCAAACTTAGTACAAGAAACTTTAAAATTGGAACTCAATTTTTTCTTGCCATCCGATTTATCAATATTGGTGTCAATGTTCATTGAATCAATCGCTAACTCGAGCAAGCATTCTACATTGACAAGTCCTCAGAATAGACCTTTCTACACATTGAACATTGGAAAACATCAATGTTAATGGAGAACATCAAATTACACATCCAATTACATTCAATAATCTCTAAAAGCAATATCATTAAATGGATAATAGGAATACCTTAATGAGATCCTCTTGGTTTCGAGAATAGTTCATTATCTACTCAACAAGGCCAACCATGTGAAGGTGGAAGCTTATTTGGTTCCATGGTCTGACATGAACGATGGGAGCGTCTCATGGGCCCCAGGAGATACAGTCATATGAAGCATGAAATAGAGGAAAATAACGTCGAAGGTATGTGGCTCATGCCAGGGTGTTGTGGGGTTTGTGTACCACTACTACCAGCAACCTCCCCATGACCAAGATCTTGTGTTGGTTTCAAATAGTTGTGTAGAAAGAAACTTTTTTTAGTTTAGCTCGCATAACATACGAAATAGAAATTCATACATTACTACATGTCATAAATAATATATTTTAAAAATGGCGCTTACCGCATATTGATATATACTTTTTTTTTGTTGGATTTCTGAGAAGGGGGGTGAATCAGTAATAGCGTAATTATAATCCTTTTTCTTCAAATGTTATATCAATGTATAATTATTATCCAATAATGAGCAGTTATAAATAAACAATCACACACATACACAGTACACCGGTGTTTTACGTGGAAACCCAAAATGGGAGAAAACCACGGAATGCTTTTTCTTATATGTCTTGAAGAATTACATTCATTGGAAGAACCAACTTCCTTTGTTTTCCAGTTGCAACTGGAAGGAGGCTCCAACCCCCTAGTTTCTCAGGCTACAACCTGAGGGAAGCTCCAACTCCCCAAATCTCTGGCTACAACCAGAAGGAGGCTACAACCCCCAATGTTCTTCGGCTACAACCACCTGTCCTTGCCCTGTATTTCCACCCTGAAGTAGAAGTGGAATGATGGAACCACTATCAAACTATCACTGTGAGATATACTGTTGTAAACCTGTACCAATAAATCTGAACCATGCATCAACCTGTACCTCAACCAGTAATCAAACTGTACCATAAACAAGTGCATCAACCATGCACCAACCTGTAATCAACATGTACCATAAATAAGTGAATCCAACCATGTACCAAGTATGTACCAATCATGTGTCAACTACTCATCAACTATGACTCATCAATATGTACCAACATCATCAACTATACACCTCATGTATGTGCCAATTCATCAACTACTTGTCTCAACCATGTACTCAACATGTACCTCAACCAAAAGCCCTCATAAATTTCATCATCCAAATATGATTTGTAGCTCTATAATATACATGGTGTATATGATCACATTCCTGCAAACCTTCCTTAACTTTAAAAACAAGAGACTATCATTTTCATCAAACTTTTCTTTAGTCTCACATGCCTAGTTTTGGATTAGTCAACAACCCTAAATTTAAGTAATCATAACTTTGAACCTATAATGTATAAATATCTGAAACTAATACACAATGTTCTTCAGTGTGTTTTATGCAATTCCTCTAAGTGGAACTACTTGGAACCTCTCAGAAAAGGAGTTATAGAAAAAATGGCATACCTTGCTGAATTTTGTCTTATTCTAGAGAGCGACCTTGTAGAGCGTGCCCCACACAAAAGGTTTGATGAAATAATATGAAACTGTTACACAGCATACTACAGGATGCACCCAAACCAACACATTTGATCTCACTGAATTTGGATCTGTTATGAAGAAATTATGACGTTGTTACTCGAAACACCTGATTTTGACTAGTTTCAAGACTGGCCACAAACCCTATTTTCCACGGAGTGTAACTCCCAAAATACAACCGCCCACGAGCTGAATTTTTAACCACAGATACTTGGATATGTTTTATAAGTTTCATAGAAATTTCAGGATCTGAATCATTATAGAAAACAAGTTATAGTGAAAATGGTGAGATGACCTGTAAATAACATACCTTGGAAAGCACCATCAAAAGAATTTATCCTTCCTTGCATTTCAGCCTTCTTTTCTTCACTTTCCTCAGAATTTCGGCTTAGATATCCTTTGTTTACCTCAGACACCTATAGATATTCAATATGCTCAAGTGTAATTAAAATGAGAGAGCCTTGCCTCTTATTTATGCTCTCCAAGTAGCTTCCTAAAAAACATCTTCTAGGTCACTTGGCCCACTTTCTTATTTTAGGGTTGGGTCCACTTCTAATTTCTCCATTAAATATATTGTTGAGATAATTTATTTTGTATTCACTTTGAATTATAATAAACTCATCACTTCACTTTATTATTTACCTTTTAAAATCTCTTAAACCACTTTGATTACTTTGACCTCTTAGGGCTTCTAGATGACATATGAGGTTCCTCCAACTTCGTAAGGCCATAACTCTCAAACAGTGAGGATTTATATGACATTCTACATACCAAAAGAAATGGCATGACATGTACTATCCATATAGAATAGTATTATCTGAAAATATATCATAACTCATACTATTACCCATCAAACAAACTTGGGTCCATTACCCAAACATGGGGTCTCCAACTTCTCATGGCCATAACTCTCTAACCGT
>ML780696.1:40791-90412 GCA_009831015.1 Picea engelmannii | reverse complement strand
ACTTTGGAGTTCATCCATATTTACTTCTTATCAACCATGACAAAACAATAATGAGTCATATTTACATCAAACACTATTGGGTCCATTACCCAAACCTTTGTGCTACAGGTCTTTCTTCAAGGGTTGACATCAATGACAACCAATCTTAATCAACAGTTTTAACTCTCTCATCCTTGCTATGGTCTTGTCTATAGGCTTACAGCTAGCCAATTGAATGAGTTCTTTATTTTCCTTTCACAATCCCTTTATAATTGTTTCAATTGGGTTGAGGGAATCATATATTTCATCACCCTGGTCATCTTGTTCTGGTGTGCTCGTATGGATCAACAAATAAACAAGTTAATTGAATGATTGTTGTAATACCCCAGTTTTAAGTCCCCATACTAAATAATGTGTTTTGGTTTATTTGATGAAAGGATAGAGCCTCCAAACAATTGAAAGAGGCCAAAATGCCTAGGAAATGTAATTATTTGATCATCATTAATAATAAAATACATTGTTGGCTACTATAAGGACAAGGACAAGAGTTATGTGGGGCTATGATTCCATGAGAGAGGGAGATTAAGGGGATAAGTCATTTTATGATATTTTTATATAGCCATAATTGTCTTAATGGATAGAGGTGGTTACATGAGATTCTTGAAGGAAAGCCATATATATATATATATATATATATATATATATATGGTATTCAATGTACAACAATGTGTATTAAATACATGTAAATTAGTAGAGACACATCTTTTGTATAAAAAGACACGACTTTAAATTAAAAGTATATATATATATATATATAATTTGTTATGGTATTCAATGTACAACAATGTGTATTAAATACATGTAAATTAGTAGAGACACGTCTTTTGTATAAAAAGACATGACTTTAAATTAAAAGTATAATTATTACATTAATGATTGAATTCTTAATTAATGACATTGTAATATACATATGATATATTACAAGTAATACCTCCTTCAAATTCTTCATACTCAAAGCATTTCTCTTTTGATGGTTAGATTTTTGAATTTTATATTCTCCATTAGAATATTTTGGATATTCATCGTTGTGGTTATCTCCCTCCATTTCACACATATAGAATTGTTTTCTCTTTCATGTGAAGAAACTATAATCATTGTTGGGACCTGGGACCTTGATTTTCATGTACTTGAGTTTTGATTTCGTCATTGCATAGCTGGTAAAACCCAAATTCCTCCTCCATCGTCATATTCTTCACAAACTTCATCAAATATTTGTCAATTGGCAGATTGCATCACTAAAATAGAACTCAACCTATTTCATGACCTTTTGTCTCAATTCCTCAATGAGAACAACCATTGAGGAAGGAGTGGGGGAAGTCTCCCTCTCCATCTCAAACCCCATGACCTCTTGCTCAAAATACTGTTATGGTAGTGAATGTTCAGTAAATATTGATGGAATAAATCCTCCAACGTGAACATCGAATTGCACTCTGGGAAAAAACATGGGAGCTTGGGCGGTAAGCTTGCTTGACAATGATTTTTTCTCAAGAAGATCCAATGAAGATGAATACGAAAATGATCTTTTTTCAAGAACAATCAATGAGTGCATGGACGCTTCTGCATTTGCGTTCAAAGATTTGGTATTTGAGCACAATGACTTGAGTAAATGTTCATGGTCATCTATAGAGTGATGATGTGAGGATTTAGCTTGTAATAATTCGTGTTGAAGGGCCTCTTCAATGGTGATTATTTTTGCGATATTGAAAACAAGCATCTTCTCTAACAAATCAAGAACCTTTTTGTTAGCTAGCTTCTCAAATATTTTTCTGAGTGGTCTCTTTGTTTCACAAGGAAAGTTTTTATTAGCATCCATAATAGGATCTAAACATTCGGTACACCTTCGATTGATGTGTTTCAGGTCCATTGGATTCATCTCCCTCCCTAAACTTGTTTCTTGATCAATTTTCTTCAGGTTGCTTGGATTCCTCTCCCTCGCTAAAATTATTTCTTGATCGAACTATTTCTTGATATTAGGATGCCACACTTTTGTGATAAACTGCATTTTGGGGGGAGAAAATGGATATTGTTTTGGCACACAAATGTCAACTTGAAAGAGCCCCCTTCATAAGGAGTACTCACAAGACTTCCAATAGTCTCGCACAGGTGTGACAAGTCATTTTCCTTACAGAACTTAATATGTATCCCTATCAACTGCTTATTTTTTTCTATCTGAGTTATCTCCTTCTGTATCCATTAAACGTCAAACGCCATTTTTGCCTCATCTGGAATCTTGTCTATTGATTGTGGAGTTCTTTCCAACAATAGTATTTCAGTTGCATTAGTAATTTCAAGGTATACCTCATCAATATATTCTCATTCACATTTTCCCTTCATTTCCAGCATAGAAACTATCTCCGATCCAACATCACGATAATTTTCAAGTCAACTTTTCCTCGGGCAGCTAGACCCTGGATTAACTGAATGTTTGGATACATCTTTTTTTTTTCATCACCATGCATTGAACATTGAACACAAAACTCATGAGATTCATAACCCACAAAAACATTTGGAGTTATATCACTGACAACAAAAGGCTCACGCGTCTAAGGGATGGTGAATTGCATGAATTCCTCTCCCTTTCACATTCTATTCACAAATCCTCCCCTATCCTAGCATACTCATATCCAAGAAAAGTTTTTTCATCTCATTGATCCTAAAAACGACTAGATCCAATTCTTGGATGATCTATCCAACTTCCAACACTGCCACCATAGTCTGTATCCCAAGAAGCACCAGCAATAGGAACTTTGTCGAGGTTATACTCATGTCCATTATGATTATTAACAAGAGAACATGAGGTTAAGGTTTGGTGGAAACCATTTTTCTTCAAGTAAGTCAAGAATTATTTCTCTATTTGTTCTTCATTCAAAGAATTCTTTATTTTTCTTATTTCATTTACATAATTCTTCATTCTCTCAAGGTGGGTGTTAATATTTTCCATAATGCCTTTAGTCTTGGCATTTATAGTTACCATACTAATGCATGTGACTTCAACTTCAAGTCTAAAGTTTTTCTCTAATACCAATTGGAAGTTGTAAAACAGATATATATAAAAATACATATATTTAATATTTATAAATTTATTATTCGTTATGGTATTCAATGTACAACAATGTGTATTAAATACAAGAAAATGAGTAGAGTCACATCTTTTTGTCTAAAAAGAAGTGACTTTACGTTAAAAGTATAATTATTACATTAATGATTTAATTAGTAATTAATAAAATTGTAATATACATAAGGTATATTACAACGTGGTGTATATATATATATACCCATCTTGTGGGAAGGTTGGGGGTTATTATCCATTCCCTTTTTCACACTTTCATTCGTTGTTTCTAATTTATCATTCCTCATTCATTATTGTTCTTGGATTGGGACATGGGGGCGAATTGCTAAGGATGAATCCATTGTTTGATATTTGTATTAATTGTTGGTGCCAACCATGAATTAATGCTTGCATGCTTGAGATTCATTGGAAAGTGTTTAGTTTTTTTCACAATTGTGAATCATGAGAGTCCCAGCATGGAGATTATTGTCCAGATGCACTAGAGTCTTGAAAGGAGGTGGATAGCCTGAGAGAATATATGGAAGAGAAGGGGTTCCATTCTCTTGGGTTGTGCATTCTGGAAAGAAGAGAGCTAATGTATTTCATATTGTTGTGTGTTGAGAAACCTGTGAGAGCTTGAGTGTTGAATGGTTTGGGAAGTTGAGTGACACCCGGAACCATCCTTGTGGATTAATAGAAACTTGGAACAACAACATAAATGGTTGAGTGGAATGTCCTTGGTTTGCATTCAGTTGGTGATCGATTTAATAAAGATAAGTGTTATCTCTCTGTCACGGTTTTCTTTGTTGTATATTTATTTATTTTGTGTAATATTATTATCTCTGATATATGATGTGGTTATACTAATCATGTTTTCTTGTTATTGTCATGATTGACATGTTAATATTTTATTTTTACAGTTAAAATTAATCTTGATGAATGCATGTGTATATTTTGTGCTTCTTCATTTAATTAATTGATATCAAAAATGCAAAATAAGGGGGAGGGGAAATTTAGAGCTACCCAAGAAGTGGGTATGTTTTCAAGATGAGCATGGATCAAATCGTATTTAAAAGAAAATAAATAAAAAATGGGTTTTCTACTCTTGGTGTGTCACATGTTGGTATCAGAGCCCTAGGTTTACAACATCGGGCCTTGAAGGGGCATGTTACATAAATTCTAGTGGTATTTATTGAATCAATTATTGGCTATTAGACAATGTCAAAGTGTAACAATGTTGATATCACCATGGAAATAGTTCTTGGATGATCCATCATGGCCCTAGTATCTTATCTAGCCTTCCCTTCGTGATGTGAGCCTCTGAATCAAAAGTATGCCTAGCAAGGAAACCAATGAACAACCATCATCGATCAACATTCCAAGTGGGTTATCCACCATCAATATTTGGATTGCATAAATATTTATTCCATGTGCATGTGGGGAATGGTGAATGAAGACTGTATAAACAAAGGCCAAACCTTTGTGACATGTGCGTGAAGCACGGAGAATTGGGGAACCTTGCATAGTTGCACTTTGTGTAATTTTGATCACCACATCAAACACTCAATCTATATGTCTATTCAATGCCCCATCATCCTTTATACCTTTCCAACTATCAGCATGTGATACTTCCCCCTTATTTCCACGTGTGGATGTGCCAGTTGAGCTGATGGGAAATTGTTGGGCCTAAGCCTTTGGTTGGCCACCCTTAATTGAAAATTGTTGGATCTGAGGATGGATGGATCTCCACCATTGGTTGGAGGACACTTCCATTGGTACGTCTAAGTGAAATAATGGTATCAGATTTCGAAGACGAGGGACTCTAATAGTTTTTCATCCATCGAGGAGTGGCTTCGGAGAGATTTGGGTCGTTGGATCGATTGCAATGAGTGTCATCGGAGTCTGAGGGTTAGAGTGACCTTGGATGCTCGAAGTGGAGGCACTCCAATGGGAGGGACTCCGAGAGAGAAGGAGGACCTTTGATCTATCAGGAAATATTCCTATGATCTCAGTTTTAGATCTAGTGTGGTTTAAGAAGGAGGAGAGAGAATGGGGATGTCATGGTGACATGGTGTGACATCTCAGCAGTCAAGGTGACGAGGATTCCAGCATGGAAATCAATGTACTCAGAGGATGATACGTGTTGACAGTTGGTTGGTTGATGGGACAAGAGTGGTCCTAGTTGGTCATGGAGGCCCTTAGGCCATCACTTTAAATCTTACCCCTCAGATATCTAGGATGATATATCTTGACCATTCATTGGAGGGGTGTCAGTTGGAGTGAGTTTCAATCCTGGAAGGGGGGCAGTCTGACAGGGGGAAATCTGAGGAACAATCTGCATCGTTGATCATTGAGTGGGCACAAGGTAACAACAGTTGTTGATTTTTCATGGGTCCCACATGGCCAAATAAGAAGAGTTAAAGGGATGGACCTTAACTATCGAGCAGTTGTGAACTCCGACTAAATCCTAATCATCATAGGATGAGATTAGGAATCGTTTGATCTATTGTAAGGAGTATATTCAGAGTGCGGTGGTCAGAGTGGTCAGCGAGACTGGTGTGGTTGTACTCTAATGGAAAGGGATTCGAGAACAAATCTAAGTCGTAGAATGGTAGGAGGGAATATATGACATCAACTATAGATCTCATGGGTCCCATCTATAGCAGAGAGTAACCATTTTTCAAGTGGAGACTCTGAAGAAATAAAATTCGTTGATTCCCAGAATCCAAGGATCATTAGACATGCTAGAAGGGAGTCATTGGACTAGTTCTTTCGGAGTGGGAAGTGAAGCCTGCAGTGGATGCACTCCGACAGAGAATATTTCGACGATAAATAAAGGATCTAAATTGTTTTGAAACATTGATTAGGGTACCGAGGGACCAAGTGGAAGGTTCCAAGTCAATGTCCGCGTCAACACCACATCGGACGGCACAAGTGACTGATCACCACATGGATACCACGTGATAATACTTTGGAAATTAATGAATGAAGACCCAAGAAATTTCTGAAGGCTATAACCTTTTGCCCCGAGCTCGAAATTAAGCAAGAAAATAGTCGTTGGAAAACTCTAAGAGAGAGGAATTTAGTTATGCATCCAGAAATTGTTTCGAGCAGCAGAACTCACAACCAATTCAAAATAAAATGATTGATGGCCTTAGGGAAAATAAAAAATGAGAAAAATTATATATATAATTCTTTTACAATCCTTTCCATAAATTTGTATACATGCTTGTGCTTTTGTTTTGGCTAACAAAGATTATGTCACGTGCACACTCTTTTGCAGAATTAAGGGATATAAACAAGATAAGAATGAAGATCTAGGAAATGGAGGAAGTGGAAGGAGCCTCATGATAAAGAACCCTAGGGTCAAAACATCAGTGTTGGAAATGTAGATATGGAAACAAATGGACACAAGGACATAGGGGAACAAGAGACATTAATAGAGACTGTGAGAAGCCTGAAAATAGAAGTGTGGTGTTATAAAGTAGACAATGAGAGATTAATGAAATAACAGAACCAAATAAATGCTCAAGAAATGTGAAGCCTAAATCATCTACATAGACAATAAAAGAAGGGATCATGTTTAAGACATAAGTAAGGAAGAAGATAGCATGAAAGAAGAGATAACTACAGAGGGACTAGTTATTCCATAAGTGATAGTAGGACTCATAGGAAACACTCACCTCCTCACTCAATAAGGAAAATTCATGCATTTGACAGCTCCATAAGCAGTCCAGAGGTGTATCCTTTTAAGAAATAAAGAAGAAGACATTAATTAGAAGGCTTACTGTCAAGGAGAGTTAAGGAAGCTTAAGCCACCATAATTTGATAGTCAAAGAGAAAGGGAAGATGATGTCTAAGCATGGTTGCTCAGAATCAGGAAGTATTTTCAACTGCATAACTATTCACCTAATATGAAGAAAGAATCACCACATACCATTTGCATGGAAAATTTGTTATGTTGTGGGATCAACTAAAGCAAGTTGAATAAATTAATGTGATTAGGATCACTTGGAAACAGTTCAAGAGATCTTTTCAGAATGAGTACCTCTCAGAGCACTTCTATGAAGGATTTCTTTGAACTTAGGCTAGGAAGCATGACCATAGTAGAGTATGAAAATAAGTTATTGGGATTGTTGAATTATGTGGGATTTATAAAGGATGAGAAGGTGAAAATGTAAAGCTTTTTGAGTGGACTTCCATCCTTCTATAAAGAGAAGATTGAATATGATGAACCTAGAACTTTGAAAAAAACCATTAGGAAGGATAAGTACATGTATGAGAAAGGAAAGGGAAGAGGGTCTTTGCAAAAATATTGGAAGCATAAGAATAAAAAGAAGTCTGATCAAAGAAAGAAAGGATTCAAACCTTGTTTCAACAGAAATAGCCCAAACAAAAATTAGCAAGATCATCCTGCTAAGGATGAATCCAAGAGAGAATAATCCTTGGGAAAAAGGGGAATACCACCAATCCAATGTTGGAGATTTAAATAAGATCACTTGTACAAGGATTTCCCTCATAGAAGAAGAGCATGAACATCACTTAACGTTGGTGTTGCAAGTGTTGAGGGAACATCGGTTGTATGTCAATCTTAGTAAGTGTTATTTTTACCAAGAACAGATCCATTACTTGGGACACAATATTTCATAAAAAGGTATAGCATTAGATCTAGAGAATATTGAATCCATTCAAGGATGGATAACATTGTTAGAAAAATAGGATCGTGGAGCAATAAAATAAAACAAATGTGGAAATAAAACACAGAAGATATGAAATACAATAAAGACATCATAACACCCTGGTTTTAACCCTTATGAACTAGAATGTATTATGTAATTGTGACTTAGGTTGGTGAGATGGTAAAGTTGAAAAGGGGCCAGAGTGCCTAGGAAATGTAATACTTCATATACATTAATAAAATACATTGTTAGATGCAAGACGAACAAGGACAAAAGAGATAGAGGCATATGATTCCACGAGAGAGGGGGCTTAAGGGGCTAAGTATTTTTATTATATTTTATTTACCCATAATTTATTTTATGGAGAAAAAGGGTTACATGAGCTTCATTGGGGAGGTCATGTGGTTCTTGATTTCCAAGTAATTATAGAAACCCATCTTTGGTTTGTTTGGGGTTTCACTTGTTCTTATTCATTCACGGTTACACCCTTCTCACTCTTTCATTTTTGGAGCCTCATTCTTGCTAATTCATGTGCTCTTGGTCTGAGCATGGAAATGAATGGTTGGAGGAGGAGAGATGTTTCTCGATGGTTGTAATAGATTACCCACCATTCCAGGAGGGAATGGATTCCTGTGTACATGAGATTGGTGGTAGTTCGGAAAGAACTTCCCACTGTTGAGAATCCTTGGAGTTTCCAGTAGGGAGATTTCCTTACCAGTAGCATTGGATCCCTGGAGAGAAATGAAATAGCCTGAGGGACTGTATGGCAGAGAAAGGTGTTCATCTCTTTGGGTTGTGCAGGTTGAAGGGGAAAGAGAGCTAGAAATTTGGATTTGTTGAGTGGTTGGGAAACCTGAAAGCTAGTTAGCCAACTTTTGTGTGTTTTAGATTTGGCCTAGGACTCATCTTTGTGGATTCATAGCCCTGGCTTGGGGTGACCTATTTTTGAGAGTAAAAGAACAGTGGTGTCTACATTTGGGAAGATTTTTCTTGGTCTATATCAAGTTGGTGAATCTTTACTTGAAAAGATAAGTGCTCTATGTCATGTGTTTTATGTATAATGTATATTATGTTGTGTATTTAATTATCTATGAGATATGTATTTATAATGTTCTTGTTTGTTGGTTATCTATTGTGCATGGAACGTTGTTTATCTCTTTTATGTTGTAGCATGGATCTTGATTAATGCATGTGGGTCTTTCATGCTTGTTTTCAAATTAAATGTTATTAGAATTTGAGATCAGTTCAAAAGCGAGATTTTGGAGTAGTGTGGTCTACCTGTGGGTGGTTGGGTACCTTACATATTAGTGTGGCCATCCTGTGGGTGGTTGGGTATTTTACAGATTAGCGTGGCCAACCTGTGGGTGGCTGGGTATGTTACACATTATCATGTCCAGCTTGTGGTTGGTTGGGTACATTACAGATTGGTATCAGAGCTTTTGGTTGAAACATCGAACTAGTATGGTCCAGAACAAGTTCTAATTTGAGAATTTTGTTGTCACGGATTTAAAACTGTGTGAATTTGGGGGGAAATGGAAATATTAGAGAGAAATATCCCCAAATTTGTGGGAAAAATTGAATTGAAATAATTCAAGATTGTTTGAGAATTTTAATGGGTTCGATCTGTAGAGTTGCAGAGCCAAGTACGACTTAGAAGGTTGAAAGTTCCTATTTTTTTTAATGGACATTGTAGTGTGAGGTGCAGAGGAATCCAATATAAACCTAAATCTCGGGAGAGGTAGCGTATTAGGTTGCACGGGTTCAGAGTGTGCAGTGTTAAGACCTTTGGAAAGGTCGAAGGAAATCTCATGAGAGATAGCATTGCAGGAATCGCGTAGAAGCCAGAGCATCATGCAGACAGAGATCCTTGTAAAGGCTCGTGGAATCGTGACCATCCCCTTTTGAATTTAGGGACCAATCACAACAATTGAATCAAGGAATATCTAGATCATTATATCGGGATTCAAGTAAACAATAACCTTCAGATCGAATTGGTTGATTGTTAACCATTGATTGAATCCAGAAGGATATAGAAAAATTTGAAACTTCGCCACTTCGGTGATTATGGGAGGCAGAGCAGAAGGATGAAATTTTGAAGGCCAAAGTCACGAAATCCCATCGATCATTCGATCTAATAGGAAGTTCGGGTGAAATCTTCATCTTTTTTCATGGTCATCTTGCATTGACCCTCTAGCTGTAAAGAAGTTTGAGTCCTAGAAATCCCGAAGGCCGAAGTCATGAAATCTCGCCAGTCGTTAGATCGAGGGAAGAACTTCGAAAGTAATGCTAACCGTCGGACATAACATTAGTGGAAGGATAAAGTAAGAAGAGGTGTTAACCAAGAGTATGTGGTCATCATTGCTTTATGACCACTTCGGCAGGTATAACTCCGAGGAAAATTGAACTACTAGAGAGTCATAGTATCCTAGAGTCTCGGAATCTCGAAGCCCCGAAATCTCACCAACCGTCAGATCGAAGGAATAATTTAGGGCCTCCAGAACTTCACCACTCTGGTGATTATTGGAGACTAGGACAAGCCCCAAAGTGCCAAAACTGTGAAGAGTTGAAGCTACGAAGTGTTGAATTCATGAAGTGTCGAAGCCACAAAGTGAAAAGCTACAGCCATGAGATCATGCAGGTTGTCAGATCTAAAGAAAAGGAATGTGGACCATCCATTTGGTTGATGACGTGTCTTATTCCATGTTGAATGGGTGTCATATGGGGACACATGTCACATGAATTTAGTACCTTTTGGACCCCAACCTGTCCATTTCAAAGTGACATGTGGCACACATTCCATGGGTCCACATCATCATAGGTGACATCAGCATGCCATGTCATCTCCGAGAGTATGGCCTCCAGGGGTGTCCAATGACTCTACAAACAAAAGTGTCGAAGAATGAAGTCGCAAATTCACGCAAACCGTCGATCTAAGATCCCTTCGGGAATTTTCTCAACTGTTAGATCAAGCAGTGGAAGGATGTCATAATAACTTTGGCAAATATCACTTCGGGGGAGTTGAAAAACTTGAGAGTTGTAATGTCTCAGAGTCCCAAAGCACCGAAGTATCGAAATAATTAAAGACTCTCCATCCCAACACTTTATTAAGTCCTGGAAATCGGATTAATCTAGTGGAAGGATAATGTAAGTAGAGGGGTTAACCAATGGTAAGCGGTCATCGTCACTTTATGACCACTTTGGCAGGTATAAATTTGGAGGAGTTGAGAAACTCATGAGGGACAATGTCCCGAAGTCTTGGAGTAACGAATTCACATGGTCCATTGATTTAAGACGCTCCAGGCGTTCTCATGATCATCTGATTTAATAGTGGAAAGATAGGGTGAGAGGTTCATTGGGCATCACTCTGGGGGAGTTGAATGAATTGAGAATTGTAATGTCTTGGAGCGCTGAAGTCCTGAACTAATTAAGAACCGTCCATCCCAACACCTGATTAAGTCACGATCATTGATCTCGTTGAAGCCTCCACATGGGGCAGGACCGTCCAGTCAACAGGAAATCAAATCTCGACCATCCAATCTCCTAATGGAGTTAATAGAACGATTATGTGACGTTTAATATGGGAGAAGTTGGAAGATTGAAAAGGGAGAATAATCGAAGGTTGAAGTCCAGAGGACTTGTTCCTAGCACCAATCTCATGATAAGGTAAAGGGGTCAATTAGAGGCACGAAGTGTTGGACACACTGACTACACTGAGAGAGGGGGGTGAACAATATAGGGATATTTTTCCCAAAACTTCCCCTTCACAAAACTCATTAATTAGCAATCACCATTTACTCATTATTTATCGTTGTCATTTTTAATCAGTTAAGTGTGAACATATATTAGCAAAATATATCAGCAATATATCATCAACAAATCATCACCACAATGAATACAAGGAACACAAAATGTATGTACAATTTTCTTTTTATTATGGACTACAATCCTTGGGTTATCAACAACAATTGAATAGAGTACAAGTCTACAAGAGCACCAGCTCTATAATGCAAGACTCGGCTTACACCCTCAGCACCAACTGAGATGAGGCAACAATCCTCAACAGATATCAATCTGTCAACAGGTAAGCGACATGTCGGTAGTATAGCACGCGTGTGTATGCGCCCTACCAGCAATACAGCTCATGTATGTATGTGGCCAGTCTGTACTACAGCCTGCGTATCACATCTGAGTGTTTAAGGTTTTCTCTTCAATATGAACTCAGATCCTCTGCAACCTTCAATCACATTCTCTTTTGTCTTCCACTGTCCAATCTTACCCATAACCAATCACAACACATCCAAGCTCTCCAAAAAATTACTCATGCTTCTCAACCATACAATATGAATGCTACTCATCATGTATAAGAAACCAACATACTATAGCAATCATATCAACACTAAATTATAAGAGTGTTGCTCACTCCATCAACCAACACAAACCACATCACAACATCCATACCAAAAATGCCTTAAGAATTCACTGCACAACAAGCAAGAGTATCAATCAAGACAACAATGTAACCATACCAAAGTTTATATGGAATATCTAAGCCCATAGATTGCAGATATGGAACCTGCTTCAGTCTTCAAGAGCCTGGCACCATCTCACACAAAATTCTACATGACTTCATCCACTGTACACGCCTTGTCCTCATTCAGCCCATGTATGTATGCGCCTTGGCTCACTATAGCCCATGTATACCACAGAAACTAGGGTTTATGAACTTCCGAGACTTTTGTCACCATGATCTCAGACTTGCCGAAATTTTGATGCGTCCATGATATCCTCCATATTCTCTCTCAGAATAGATATTCAATATATGCTCAAGAGATACACAAAAGATGCTCTAACACAAGAGACCCTTGCCTCTTATTTATGCTTTCCAAGTAGCTTCCTTAGAAGCAACTTCTAGGTCACTTAACCCACTTCTAGATCACTTAACCTATTTCTAGGTCACTTAACCTCTTTCTAGGTCACTTAACCTATTTCTAGGTCACTTAACCTATTTTCCTCATTTTTAGGGTTAACCACTTTCCTTAATTAGAAAGTTCTCCAATTTAAATATTTCTCCTTGACTTTGTCACTTTTCTTTGTCATTTAAATAATAATTTCTTCTTTGTGAGATCTTTAACTTATTTGACCTTTTGGGGCTTTAAGCCTACATATGAGGGTCCTTCATATTTGTAGGGAATAACTCTCAAACCATGAGAAATTATGTGACATTCCACATACCACTGGAAATGGCATGACAAGCACTATGCATCTAGGATAGTTTCACCAACAACTTCACTGATATTCATCTCATTATTACACATATAAGCATGGGTTCTCCAACCATACTTCTAAGATAACTCAACCGTAAAGTGTCTTCCCATGAGGGCTTTCACCATAAGGGGACCACTTTCGAGTTCATCCATTTGTGCACCTTATCAACCATGATAAGACAATAAATTCATCTTTTCATCAATCCAACAATGCATCATATACCAATGAAACCACATCGATCCATATTCATCTATGCATCATGTATCAATGATATCATATGACTATGATTCCACTTGACATTAATCCATTCACATCAAGGACAATAACTTCATCAATATACATCAATCAACATCAATCATTTGACATCAAACCTTTGACCTTTGACATCATTCAATCATCCTTTGGCATCAATCAATTCCTTGACATCAATCAATCAATCATCCTTTGGCATCAATCAATCACTTGACATCAATCCTTTGGCATCAATGACAACATGATCCAACAATCTCCCCCTTTGGCATTGATGGCAATACCAACATTGATGTCAACACCAATCATTGATGTCAACATGTAGACAAGGCATTTATCTACATCAATAGTCATCAATCACATCAATGTGACTATCTCTCCCCATCAATAATCATCAATCACATCAATGTAACTATCTCTCCCCCTTTGACATCAATGGCAAAGGATCATTCTCCTCTTGGGGATGCTTGAGCTCTCCTTGGGGATGATCTCCCTGTCTGAATGCCTTTGATCTTCCTCTGAACAATCTCTTCCATTTTTGAACAAGGGATATCACTCTGATGTAATGTTGAAGATACATCACTCATACTCCCCCTGTGACCATTTCTCCCCCTGGACTTATGCCTATGTGCTCTTTCTCCAAATATAGGACTCTTTCCTCCTAGAATCATGAGAAGAAGAATGACTCCCCCTATGGGTATGTCTCCCCCTATATTCTTGGAAATATGAACAACATGCTACCACTGCAATATGCTTCTGCTGAAAATTCTATTGTTCAACTGGATCATAGATCAATCACTCTTTCTATGACGATCCTTGGACCTGTCCATGCATCAAACTTGTTCCATACTAAACATCATGAAGCAAAATATATGTTAACAATGAAAATAGAGAATCATGAATAAAACATCAACCAAGTACATTATGTACCAAATTGTGTGCCCACCATGCACAACACCCATGTACATCAACACCATACAATGTGCCAAAAGATATCATCAATGGAGTGTATCAACCATATGCCTTTACCAACATGTCAACCATGTGCATCTACCAATATGCCAACCATGTGCATCTACCAATACTCCAACCATGTGCATTTACCAACATTCCAAACAAGTGTCATATCACTCATGATATGTCTCCACCATGAACCAGGTTCCATAATCATGTATCTCAATCAATCAAGTGTCTCAAATATATCATCCAATACATCATGTACCAAAGTATATGCTAATCAAGTAATACTAATGGTGTACTTTTAGCCAAGTACTATCATCCAAACATATACCATCCATGAGTGTACCAAACATGTACATCACCACTTGTACCAAGCAAGTACATCAACCATGCACCAATGCATGTATGCCAAATCCATAAAACATGTGCCAATCAATCTGCTAGTAAGTGCATCTACCAATGTACTCGAAGTGTACCAATCATGCATCAACTATAGATCAAGCTATGACTCATCAATGATGTACAACATGATCACCTCATCAATTCACCAACTACATGACCCTATATGTAGTCCAACCATATGCCAAATTCATGCATCAAAACATGATTCTAATAATACATCATAATATATATCAATGAAACTCAAATATGTACCAGCCATGTACCCCAATAGATCAGCCTCAATCCTCCATTCACTACAGAAAATACTAAGCATCCAACAATACATGTACTAGTAGTGTGCTTCAATAGATCAATGACATCTCTAGCTAGCATCATCAAGATATATCACATAACCAAGGTACCATAACTTCATTGTCATAACCAGCAATGTTCTTCAACAGAAGAATGCCTCAATCCATACTCATGAGTTAGTGCCATGCATCCAAGATAGCCTTTCATTTTATATCATCACATTACATAATCCAATATGTAATCATGAAAACCTGCAAAAAACAATGTCAGAACCTGTAACAAACTATGTCAAACCCTGCAACACAGATTTATACCATCACATCAAGATGCAACCCTTGTGCATATCCCTTTTTCCCTAGGCTTTACCACATATACGCGTCCTGCCGCACAGACAGCTCGCCCATGTGTGCGGCCTATATAAGGTCAGTATGTGTATGTACATGATTGTTACCATTGTAACTTGCATATGCTTCAGTAGATGACACACTTGAGCTTCCCTTAAGGCTTCCATTTTTCTCTGGTTGTTCAGTCTTCTTCACCCACTTCTGAAGGTGTCCTTTCTTCTTAGAATTTGAGCTCTGAGATTCCATATTTTCAAAAATGTATCCCTTCCTAACTTCATTCCTTCTTCTAGTCATGCTATATGAAGTCCTCATCATGGAATTTCTTCTTGTGTTCCAGCAATCCTGGGATTTGTGGCCAAATCCACTATAGTTGTAGCATCTCATGTTGTGACAGTGAACAGCAATGTGTCCTACTTGATCACATATCCAACACCTTATGGTGTTATGAAATCTTCCATTATTTCTCCTTGCATAATATCTGCATTCCAAAGCTTTGTGACCATATTCATTACATGAATAACATTGACCATGAAAACTACTTTCATGCCTTCGCTTTGGTGACCATATTATTTGAGGTGTAAGTATGGATTATTGATGTCTTCCTTTCTTTGTTCTTTTGAAATTTTCCTTTCCTTGTGTAAATGGTTGAATTGCAAAATTGTCTTCATCCTTTAAGAGTGAGGGACTTACCTCATGCTTCTTTGAGGTGTTTGCTTCAGCATGTGTAGCTTCTCCCTTATATCCAAGACCCAATTTATCATTTGGTGATATTTGACTTTCCAAGATCTCATTCAAGATTTGTGAGCTATTCAAGAAATTTTTCGACTTCTCTACTTTCTTTCTAAGATCAACAACTTCAGCTTCTAACTTATGACATGACTCTTCTGTTTCATTTATTTGATTCCTCTATAGTTCCTCTACCCTTTTGGCTTCTTCAATTTGAGTCTTGAGATGGACAATAATTTCAAAACTTTTGTTAATCTCATCATCTACCTTCTTATATTATTTTTCATTCTTTAGTCTTGTGATATCTTCTTCCTTTTCATCTAATTGAGTCTTACTACTCTCTTTTTGTTCCTTGAGCATTTCCTTTAACTTCAAGATGTTCTTTTGACTCTTCTTAAGAAACTTTTTAATGTTATCTGAAAGATAGCTACAGTCTATATAATAGTGGTCATTGGTATATTCATATAGACCCCCTTCAACTTTCTTTTGAAGTTCTAATAGTTATTCTTCTATTATTTCCATGGGATAACTACCATCAAACTCTACACAAACTATTTCTAGATTTTCTTCTTCACTTATAGAGAAATAGTCAATATCATCACATTTTGAATTATTGCAAACAAATTTTTGTGGAGATTATTTACCTTTATTTGAAATGTCTTCAAGATCTTCCTTTTTTCCAACATCATCACATGATTCTTTGCCTTCATTTGAAATGTCTTCAAGATCTTCCTTTTTTCCTTGATATGTCTCCTCTAGCTTTAGCCATAGATCCTTGGCGGAAGTGCATTGTCCCATACTCTCTTTGATAGGGCTTGAGAGTCCACTAAGAATTGTCTTGATAGCTAATGCATCATTCTTATTTTATTCCCTTTGAGCTGCAAAATTTGACTTGTTCTTCAAGGAAACTGATCCACCAATGGCTACCTTCCAAATACCTGCTCTCATTTCCTTCAAATGTACTCTCCTCTCTATTCTCCATGTAGAATAATTTTCCTCATCAAGGATTGGAACTTCATCATCCATTTGTGTGTCTATGGATCTCCTTCAATATTGTTAAGGCTTATAGTGAAGGCCTGCTCTGATACCAATTGTTGGACACACTGACTACACTGAGAGGGGGGGGTGAATAGTGTAGGGCTCTTTTTCTCAAAACTTCCCCTTCGCAAAACTCATTAGTTAGCAATCACCATTTACTCATTACTTATCGTTCTCATTTATAATTAGTTAAGTGTGAAAATTTATCAGCAATATATCATCAACAAATAATCACCACAAGGAATACAAGGAACACAAGTTGTATGTACAATTTTCTTTTTATTACGGACTACAATCCTTGGGTTATCAGCAACAACTGAATAGAGTACAACTCTACAAGAGCACTAGCTCTATAATGCAAGAATCATCTTACACCCTCAGCACCAACTGATATGAGGAAAAAATCCTCAACAGATATCAATCTGTCAACAGGTACGTGACATGTCGGTAGTGCAACATGCGTATGTACGCACCCTACCAGTAGTACAGCTCGTGTATGTATGCAGCCAATATGTACTACAGCCTGTATATTACATATGAGTATTTAGGGTTTTCTCTTCAATATGAACTCAGATCGTATGCAACCTTCAATCACATTCTCTTTTGTCTTTCACTATCCAATATGACCCATAACCAATCACAACATATCCAAGATCTCCAACAACTTACTCATGCTTCTCAACCATACAAAATGAATGCTACTCATCATGTATAAGAAACCAGTATACTATAGAAATCATATCAACACTGAATCATAAGATTGTTTCTCACTCCATCAACCAACAAAAACCACATCACAACAGCCATACCAAGAATGCCTTAAGAATTCACTACACAAAAAGTAAGAGTATTTGTTGGCCCTTGACCAAGTTTTGTAGAACACTTGGTCATATTTGACCGTTTTTGGACATCGACACCTTGTCAAAGATGGAGCGCCAGGCGAAGAAGAGATCACAGGATCTCGGCCCACTTTTGGGGCCCTTTTAGGGTTTTGGGTTAATGTAATGGGAAAGGGATGTTGGCCCATAGGTTTACCCATGTTTAGGCCTACGTTGTAAAGTATAAATAAGTAGCTAGGCAATGTAAGAAGTGTCGATGGCTTAGTGCTAGTAATTAGATCTATGTGATTGAATGTAAATGCTTTGTGCATGATTGTAAGAGGCTTGCAGAGCTGAGTGCAAGTGTTGTAAGTGTTGAGTGCACGGATTGTAATAAGGCTCTGTGCTAGATCTACTCAGGGAAGGAGGATCTGGCGAGGTGCGCGCAAATCTCCTGTCCTATGTGGAGTACAAGTTAAGCTCTGTGTTGTAATCAGATTGACCAAAGCTAATAAAGAAGAAGAAGACTTTGTGGATGTAGCCCCAAGGTGGGGGTGAACCACGTAAACCTGTGTGTCATGCTTTGTGTTGTTGCTTCCTTATGTTTTCACTATCTTGCTAAATGGTATGCCATGATTAGATAGATTTTCTTATGCTTTGTGATTCACAGATGTATATGAGTAGTATATATGATGTGTATGAGGATGCTTAGTGCTGATCTACAGGATCTAATATGTGTTGTTGTTGCTAAGCACTGAAATATCTTATATCTGAGAAAGTATTGCGATGTTTTGTCTTATCTGTGAAGTACAATAAGGGTGAACTGTGAGGAATGAACGATGCTAAGTGATATGTAAAGGGTATAATCACATATATGTGTCCCAGCTAAGGTTGCAGACACCTGAGTCTTGCAACCACCCCTGCCTCTACCTCAAGTGAGACCTCATTTGCTTCGCAGGTGTTGCCGAAAGGGCCGGTAGTTAGGTATTTGTTGGTGCACTCTTGAGCGTTGAACCCTGGGTCTGCCCCTGTGCCAACAAATGGTTTCATTGTCGGGACCTGAAACTATGATTGCTGGGAACTGAGGAAGAAGAAACTTTGTGAAAAAGAAAACTTTGTGTGTGGATCTATTGACCTAGTGCACAGATTTGTACTCGACTTGTGAATCTTTGTGCCAGGAATAAGATCAGATCCGAAGAAAAGAAGCGAGATATGAACACTCTGTGCTCTAAGAAAAGTAAAAGTGGGAATTTCTGAAAGAAAGAAGTCAGATCTGCAGAAAAGAGGTAAGATCTGTAAGCTTTGTTCTCTAATAAAGGTAAGAATAGTCAAAAGTTTTTAGATTTGAAAGCTTTGTGCTTTGTAGAAGTAAGATAAGTGAAAAAAAAATTGTTTCTAAAGCATGGATCTAGGTATGCTTGATAGATTATGTCCTACCTTCAAAACTAGGGAATTAATAGATGAAAGAAAGTTTGATATGAATAGATATGATAAGTATAATGATAGATATGTTATACCTATGCATAGAAAGAATGTTTGGACTAACAAGTGGATGCAGGATCCTAGAAAGAAATTTTTTCAAGCTAGCTACTATGATCCTAGGGCACAGTACAAGAAGAGTTAGGGATCATTGAAGAGAAAGAGAGGATTAACTCTTTGTTACAGTTGCAGAAGACCAGGACATCTTGCTAAGGAATGCCCTAGGGGAAAACCTAGTTGTCTCTGTTGCAAAAATTTGGACCATGAAGTATTGGATTGCCCTAGAATGATTGCTAAGCTTGAAAGAATGAATCTGAATGAAGAAAACCCTAAGGCAGATCCAGAAATAGTAGAAACTCAGAAGGAATCAGAAAAGATATTGCTATAGATGAAAGACACCTTGAATGATCACCGACATGTTAGGCTATCAGAGATCTTCAAAGAAAAGGAGCAAGTCAAAGAAAGAATAGGGGACTTTGACATTGACTGTATTCTTGATGAATAAACACAAGTAAACATTATGCCAGAAAGAACTTGGGAAGCTATAGGAAAGCCTACCATGATCCCTTCCCAAGGAGGAACTAGTTTATTCAGAGGAAATCTAGTAACCCTATGTGGAAGGCTCACCTGGATACCTATGACTGTCAATGGAACTTCGACAGAGGAAGACTTTGAGATTATTAAATTTGTTTAAGGTAGCACCCCATTTACCATGCTCATAGGAAAACCTTGGATTGATAGAGAAAAATCCAGACGAGAAGAGGAAGAAGAAGTTTTGGAACAGAAGAAGCAAGAGTTAAAAGACTTTATGACCAGAAGGATCATGCACTTGATTGAAGAACAGAAGAGCAGATCATAGATATTTAATAGTAGAAACTCTGATATTGAGGCCAAGAGAACACTAGAGGATCTACAGAAGATTGAGTTACCTATTTTAGATACAGAAGAAGTATTATTCAGGAACCCTAGGAAAGACTTTCAATAACTTGAAGTAACTAAGACCATAGAAGATAAGCATCAGAATGGTAAAAGCATTATTGCGATGAAGCTCACTGGGAAGAAGGATAGAAAGTTAAGAAAGAAAAAGGATAATACTGTAAGGTTACAAGATATTCTAGAGGATACTTCGTAGACAAAAAGATTGCAGAATTGGAACTTCACCGAGATATCAGAACAACGACGTAGAGTACTTCGCCATGACGAAGCAATATAGCCATTGGGACTGATATATCCGTTCGACTTCCGCTCCGAACGGGAAGAAAAGTAATAAAGGGACAGCATCCACCCATTGGAATATGCCATAGCAGGTCGAACAGGAGTTAACGAAGGATCATAACTGTTGCCAGCAAACTCTTACTAAGTTTCCCTACTTAGTCCATCGTGCCATGCACCGAGAATATTTTTTTCTACGTGATAATTTGAGCACAAAACCTGAGATTAACTCACCCTAAGATCATTACATTGTTCCCATACTATTCAGTGTAGTCTCTAAATTCCTTTCGCACTCGAGCTAGCTGACCCAAGCTTGTATGTCAGATGAGCTCAGCGCTACTGAGAAAATCATTGAAGAAGTTTTAATTGACTTAATGACTGAGAGATTCATGTCGGAGCGAGGAATGTCTAAAGGTGTACAGGTACCCTCCTCGGGAGAATTGTCAGCTTCCCCCTCCACTGCTCGAGCAGGACCATCCCGACTGCCTTCGAAAAGATGATCTAAGCTCAAAAACGACTTCGCCATTGTGAAGATGATCCCAAGTATCTTGCCTAAGTATATCCCACCACTAAGGGGCATAGTGAATCGAGACACTATACCCAGGGACTTCGACTATGTTATGGTCACTATGTACCTCCCGAAAGGGGTGTGTGCAATTCGTACAGACCAGGATAAGCTCATAGCGCTGAAATTAAGTGATTTTAGCCTTGGAGATTGCAAGGCTTACAGTATGCTATCCCTGTACAAGTACTTAACTATCACAAAAGGGAGGAACCCAAATATTGTCCCTTAGCAATGGACCCATAACCTTGTGTAGTCAACCCTCCTCAATGTAATGAAGATTCCTCATTTCGGGAGGCATCAGGAAGTGAATGCATGTGTCAGATTGTTGTTGTCCTGCTACCACGGAGGATACTTATGGTTGGACCGTCGCATCACTGTGGATCTGATTCTGATCAATCGGATCATAAGGCTAAGCCGGCAGGGCCCTGACTCGCATGAGTTTTACCCTGGAAAGACCACAGATCGTGCTCTCGCCTAGTGAATAAAATACACATATGGCGATGTAGAGAAGAGAACGCAAGGCTACAAGGTATCCTCCATTGAGAATGTAGCAGTGCGCCTCGTTTTCCAGTTGATCGCAGGGAAGTTAGTCCACAAAAATAGACCTACATAGGTGATTGGATTTGTAGTTGACCTCGCAGGGAAGTGCGCGGAGGGACTATAAATGAACTGGGCAAAGTACCTTGTAAATCAGCTAGAGCTTGACTGCAGACAAGCACAAGACCAAGGGTATGAGTTTGACTTTAGTTGGTTTCTCATACTCATCGCTTTCATCACTTGGTATCTACCAGAAGGTGCCACTTTTCCAGAGATTGAACCCTTCGAACCACTAGTCGTGAAGTTCTGTACGATGTGGTACTCCAGCGACATGAACAAGCAGTGGCAGTCCAATGTCATCTTCCATGCTTATTACAATCAATTGAAGAATGAAATCCAGTCTACACCATGCCTCACACCAAACACACTTCATAGTTTTAGACCTTTGATCAAATTCATCATAGACCGCCACTTCACCTATATCACAGTGCACGCTAATGAGCACAAACAACAACTCCATTCATACTACAAGTTGACAGAAGAAGACTTGGAGCAGATTACCAAGGAATGGTCGGTGGACCTCCTTGTTCCAACAGAACCCGCAGAGATGTATGACGTGGATAACCCTAAAGCTATGTTAGATACACCTAGACCATGCAATACTAAAAATGATGTGAAAGTTCAAGATATCCATAGCACATCCACGAAGACTACGTTGATCTCACTTGCGAAGGGAAGTGATGGTGAAGAAATAGGTGGCACAGAAGTTGAGCAAAACAAAGGCGAGGTTACTCTGCCTGGAGAGGAGGAGGATCCCTCCAAGAAAAGAAATACTACCCCACCAAATCCCTCATCTTGAAATAAAGCTAAGGCCACCCAGACTACGTTTAAGACTACCCTCACACAGGACGACTTTGACTTCTTGATCGTTGCGCTGAATGATGCCTCACTAGAGATCACAGAAAAGCAAGAAGCAAAGAAGGAGGAGGTATTCAACCGGATCAAGGGTGAACTTCAAGAATTATAGAAGGCACTCCAGTCCAGCAGAGCGGCTTCTGCGGTGCCCTTGACAATTGAAACAACAAGAACAACTGACGATCCCACCCAATTAGGCCAAATCGTTGAGAAAGTCGAAGCTCGCCTTTGACGAGCTCAAGAAGACAGAACGCAAGCCACCCAGGCTTTGGCACAAGTACAGAGTGAACATATAGTACAACAGAGGAAGGAAGAACAGGAAAAGCCTTCCCTGGAAGTGAAGTGGGAGAAGGAAAAAGCACAGTTACAAGCAGAGCAAGGACCAGTTGCTAGTGGAGAAACTTGAAGTACAGGAAAGAGTTCAAAGAGAACTTCACTCTGTGATAGTCATTGAAGTAAATATTGAAGAATGTCTGCCACAGCAGATGGCACAATTTGAAGAAGTAATCCAACTTGAAGAAGTAAGATATCTAAGGGAGGCAACTTCTTGTAGCGCAGTTGACGGGTTAAAAACCTTGGCTTTGGAATGTAAGCAGTTGAGCACTAGAAGCACCCAGACTTATGAGAACCTCACAGAGAACCCAAAATTGTGGATATTAGAGGCATATCTCGAAGAAGCAAAGCAGCATGCAGATATGCTACAGGCACAGTTGAAGGCCTTGAACCTAGTTAACAGAATGAAGCGATTTCCAGAACAACGAACCACCCAACAACAGGTACACATGTTGCAAAGTAAAGTGATGGAAGTCTCTCAATGACTTCAACCACTCCAAGAGAAAGCATGCCAATTATTCACTGAAGTTGAGAGCCAGGAAGCCGAGCTTGAACAGGTTGTCATCATTGCAGAACAGTGCATGGAAGGGCCAGTAAATGATGCAGTGATCCAGTAGTTCACTGAGCAAGAGGATGTCGCACTACAGTAGGTCGAAGTAGCTCAGGCCAAGCTCGATACATTCAAAGTGGAGCTAATCATACCAGAGTGACTCGGGATGAGTCACAGGTGAGTGTTGGGGGCCTGTTGGTCCTTGACCAAGTTTTGCAGAACACTTGGTCATATTTGACCGTTTTTGGACATCAACACCCTGTCAAAGATGGAGCACCAGGAAAATCATAGATCACAGGATCTCGGCCCACTTTTGGGGCCCTTTTAGGGTTTTGGGTTAATGTAATGGGAAAGGGATGTCGTCCCATGGGTTTACCCATGTTTAGGCCTATGTTGTAAAGTATAAATAAGTAGCTAGGCAATGTAAGAAGGTCGATGTCTTAGTGCTAGTAATTAGATCTGTGTGATCGAATGTAAATGCTTTGTGCATGATTGTAAGAGGCTTGCAGAGCTGAGTGCAAGTGTTGTAAGTGCTGAGTGCACAAATTGTAAGAAGGCTCTATGCTAGATCTACTCGGGGAAGGAGGATCTGGCGAGGTGCACGCAGATCTCTTGTCCTATGCAGAGTACAAGTTAAGCTCTGTGTTGTAATCAGATTGACCAAAGCTAATAAAGAAGAAGAAGACTTTGTGGACATAGCCCCAAGGTGGGGGTGAACCACGTAAACCTGTGTGTCATGATTTGTGTTGTTGCTTCCTTGTGTTTTCATTATCTTTCTAAATGATATGCCATGATTAGATATATTTTCTTATGCTTTGTGATTCACTAGATGTATATGAGTAGTATATCTGATGTGTATGAGGATGCTTAGTGCTAATCTACAGGATCTAATATGTTTTGATGTTGCTAAGCACTGAAATATCTTATATCTGAGCAAGTACTGCGATGTTCTGTCTTATTTGTGAAGTACAATAAAGGTGAACAGTGACGAATGAATGATGCTAAGTGCTCTGTAAAGGATATAATCACAGATCTGTGTCCCAGCTAAAGTTGCAGACACCTGAGTCTTGCAACCACCCCTGCCTCTACCTCGGGTGAGACCTCATCTTCTTCGCAGGTGTTTCTGAATTGCCGGTAGTTAGGGATTTGTTGGTGCGCTCTTGAGCGTTGAACCCTGGGTCTGCCCCTATGCCAACAGTATCCATCAAGACAACAATGTAACCATACCATAGTTTCTATGGCATCTTTGAGCCCATAGAATGGAGATCTGGAACAAGCTTCAGTCTTCAAGAGCCTGGCACCAGCTCACACACAAGTCTACGTGACTTCATTCATTGTACGCGTCATGTCCTCATTCATCATGTGTATGTACGTGCCCTGGCTCACTACAGCCCGCATATACCTCAGAAACTAGGGTTTCTTAAATTCCAAAACTTTTTTCGTCATGATCTCAGACTTTTCGAAACTTTGATGCATCCATGAGATCCTCCATACTCTCTCTCAGAATATATCTTCAATACATGCTCAAGAGATACACAAAAGATGCTCTTACACAAGAGACCCTTGCCTCTTATTTATACTTTCCAAGTTGCTTCCTTAGAATCATCTTCTAGGTCACGTAATCCACTTCTAGGTCACTTAACCTATTTCTAGGTCACTTAACCTATTTTCCTCATTTTTGGGGTCAACCACTTTCCCTAATTAGAAAGTTCTCCAATTTAAATATTTCTCCTTGACTTTGTCAATTTTCTTTATCATTTAAATAACAA
Organism: Picea engelmannii; assembly: GCA_009831015.1. NCBI lineage: Eukaryota > Viridiplantae > Streptophyta > Pinopsida > Pinales > Pinaceae > Picea > Picea engelmannii. The sequence continues at coordinate 65,192 of ML780696.1, read as the reverse complement.
TTTTGTATTTGCAAGATCTTTGACTTATTTCACCTTTTGGGGCTTCAAGCCTACATATGAGGGTCCTTCATCTTCATAGGGCCATAACTCTCAAACCATGAGGATTTATGTGACATTCCAAATACCATTGGAAATGGCATGACAAGCACTATCCATCTAAGATAGTTTCACCAACAACTTCATTGATCTTCATCTCATTATTCCATATATAAGAATGGGTTCTCCAACCATACTTCTAGGATAAATCAACCATAAAGCGTCTTCCCATGATGGATTTCACCATAAGGGGGCCACTTTGGAGTTCATCCATTTGTGCACCTTATCAACCATGATAAGATAATAATGATTCATATTTTCATCAATCCAACAATGCATCATATACCAATGAAACCACATCGATCCATCTTCATCTATGCATCATGTATCAATGACATCATATGACTATGATTCCACTTGATAGTAATCCATTCACATCAAGGACAATAACTTCATCAATATACATCAATCAACATCAATCATTTGGCATCAAACCTTTGACCTTTGACATCATTCAATCATTGTTTGGCATCAATCAATTCCTTGACATCAATCAATCAATCGTCCTTTGGCATCAATCAATCACTTGACATCAATCCTTTGACATCAATTAATTAAACCTTTGGCATCAATGACAACATGATCCAACACAAAGGGCTTAGAAGTAACCAAGCCCTCAGACATTATGTTCGAACAATCTCATGTGTATAAGAATACATAGGAAGGCACTAAAGAGTTAATAAGCATGTGGTTTCAAGTCATGGTCACATGGAAAGTGGTTTGAAGGAAGTGTTTGTGTAGAATTTGAATTATGTACCAGTTAAAGGAGTTGTGGAATATTTCGACAAAATCATGTTGCAAAACAAGAGAAAAGGGGTTGAAAATGTTTTTTTCGGGAAGTCATAACTTTCAGCTCAGATATTGAATTGAGGAAAGATTATAGTCAATGAAAAGATGATTCAGAGGAGAATAACATGGACTAGTTATAATATGGAGAATTATGATACATTTCTTCATGAATTAAGCAAAGAAAATACTTGTAGAATTAATTGGCAGATTTCTATAATATGTATAATTGTAACAAAAATGGTTTCTTTCAGATTTGGCAGGATTAGATATTTAATTAGATCAATTCTGGTCTAGGGTTGGATATCATAGTCATGGAATCATGAAAGAGCTTGTAGAAGCTGGTTGAGGCAACAAAGAACTACAGGGAAAGTAATGAAAAGTGCATAAAGAACTCAAGAATAGTGGAACAAAAGTATTAGTCAACAACTACAATATGTGAATGAATTGCAAATACAAAAGCAAGAATCCTCACATAAGACATGAAGCTAGCAGGTGAATAATGTTTGTAATGGGCATAGAAAGGAAAAGTATTATTGCCTAGACTTGAAGGAAGAGAGGTGTAGACAGTTGCAAAGCTTAAATGTTAATGAAGTAATCTAATGAACAACTAGGAGTAATAGTATTCGATTCAAGAATGTTGTGGTAGTAGAGTGATGGAATGTTTGAGCTACTTCATTCCAGGGTGTTGGAATGTTTCATAAAGGTAGATTGGATATGACTACCCCAAAAGGAGTTGTTGCAAATTGGGTACACTAGTTGGATTGTAGAATGGCCAAGTGAAACTTAAGAATTATATTCTTGGTGTTGTGTTTGGGTTGAAAAGGAAGGTATCCAAATAGTCATGCAAGCAGTAGGAAGTGTCTAGATGATGTGTTGAGGCATTGGCCAGACCTTCCAAATCATCGTGGTGGAACGCATGACATAGTTATGTGGTATTATGTATTCAATGGATGAATGCTTGTGTAGTTGTGGCCATGGGCATTGGCACACCAATTGTTATTTTATTTAGTAATTAATTGTTGCATTATTCAAAGCATGTGGTGTTGAAAATACATAATGATGGATAGTTGCATGATATTTACTATGAGTACTAGTTGAAGGTGATTGGTTTGTTGTTGTTACAAACCTAAGATCACTTTTTGGAACTATTAAAAATGTTACAAGTGGTATTATAGGAATTATTGAATGCATTTTGGTGAATGCATGTATATATTATATAAAATAGAAATGATTATGATAACAACTGAAATAATGTGAGTATTTCTAACTCATGAAGTTGAAAACACTTTAGGAGTTGTTAGATAATGCAACAAGGAAGTTGCAGGTGAGACTAGTTATACAATGATAAATTATGGAAAATCTTTGTCAAGGGAACATAGTGATAGAAATATTGGTGGATAGAAGAAAGAAAATATTGGCTGATAATACATGTGTAAAGAATGATGGGTTCATTTCAGTTAATAGTTGGATTAATGGAAGTGATTGAATTCGTTATTGTAAACAATTCTAATATCACTTTGTGAATTTTTGTAATTGTTGCCAGGAAATATATATATATATATATATATATATATATATATCTTCTACATGAGATACTGACAACTTGTTTGGTTGATTGAAGGTTGAGGAAAATTGCAAGTAGAATGGTCTTGGATATGGAAGGGATGTAAGCCCATAAGGAAGACTGATATCTACAGCTACAGAGCCAAACATTATGAGGAGAAAATGCATGTCTGGGAATTTTATTTTCCTATACAAAACAGATTTGAGAAATTAATAGTTACAAATTGTTACACAATTATGCTAACAATTGGTTTGGTTGATTGAAGGTTGAGAAAATTAAAATAATAATGGTATTGAGTATGGCATTGTTGTAAGCCATAATAAATATTGAAATTGTTATAACAATATCTCATGATGATTGTATTTTTATAATACGGGTGAGATGATGGCTATTGAAGTTGGTAGCTCGAGAAAAAGAACACCATAAGGAAATCGAGCTCAATGATGAAGGCATGGAATGAAGAAAGTCCGGTGGACTTGTTGCAGCTAGAGTTCTTGAAGCCGCAACTCTGAAACTTCCTAGCCGAGTGCACTGGAGCCCTGGAGAGAAGTGGAACAACCTGAGGGACTGCATGGGAGAGAAAGGGGTTCATTTCTTTTGTTTGTGTAGGGTTGAGAGGGAACGAGAGATTGTTGGTTGGAATTGCTACCAGAAATATAAATTATGAAGATCATTATACATTTTTTGGGTCGGAATGCCTATGTATACATGTTTAATTTTAGGCCAGAGTGCCTATGTATATAAGAGTTGGTTGGATTTCTTGTGTGGATTAAGGCTAAAGATAATATATTTGTAATGTAAATAACATTGGAATGGTGTTTTTCACTGAGGACAATGCCAAAATAAGGGAAGAGGGATGTAACACCCCGGTTTTAACCCTTACGAACTAGAATGTATTATGTAATTGTGACTTAGTTTGGTGAGCCGGTAAAGTTTAAAAGGGGCCAGAGTGCCTAGGAAATGTAATAATTCATATGCATTAATAAAATATATCATTGGTTGCAAGACAGACAAGGACAAAAGAGATAGGGAGTTATGATTCCGCGAGAGAGAGGGCTTAAGGGGATAAGTATTTTTATTATATTTTATTTACCCATAATTGATTTTATGGAGACAATGGGTTACATGAGCTTCTTGGGGGAGGCCATGTGCTTATTTATTTCCAAGTAATTATATAAACCCATATTTGGTTTGTTTGGGGGTTCACTTGTTTTTATTCATTCACGGTTACACCCTTCTCACTCTTTCATTTTTGGAGTTGTTGGCATAGGGGCAGACCCAGGATTCAGCTCCAAGAGCGCACCAACAAGCCCTAACTACTGGCCATTTCTGAAACACCTGTGAGGCAGATGCAATCTCACCTGAAGTAGCTATGGGGGGTTGCAGGACACAGGTGTCTATAACCATAGGAAATACAAAGTGAATCCAATACAAGAATAACACAGCATCTAGATATCAGTTACCAGCTTAGACCTACTTCACACAAGTATCTGTCAGATCTAACACAATAATGTACCAAAACTATATCAAAGAACAATAGAACACAACATCAATCACACACAACACCAAGATATACATGGTTCACCCTCTCCCTAGTGCTACGTCCACAGAACTATGCTTTATATTATATTAGGTGAAAGCGTACAGTTCTATTTGCGCTCTTAGCTAGCAGATATTCTCTATTTATCTCTCCTCTCTGTCTATGTTCTCTCTGTCTCCCTTCCCTATGCACCCAGCTGCAGGATTGACCTTTGCACTCAGTTGAAGATCTTACAGTACAGAAAGTTCTCTCTGCCCAATACTTCTCCCTCTCTCAGTAATCACTCATAACATCAATGACTCCCAACTCAAAACGAACAACAATGAACCCATCCCAGGTCCTCTTGACCTTTATTTATACATTACAATAATTCACCGACAACCTTCAGCCGAAACCTAAGTGCCAAAACCCTAGATACCAAAACCCTAGGTGTCTAAAACCCTAAGTAAACTTGACCCATGTTTTCAGGGCTTGGCTAGCCTGTCTTTCCTTCTTTCTTTCCTAGTGCTCTCGAAGCATCCATTGGTGGATTTTTTTGCTTGTTGAGTTGTCCACAATTTTTCTTCCTTACTGATCTGTCATCCTCGATCTCCTTGTCCAACGTCTTGTTTTCTCTTACTTCGCTATGAATTTTCTACTCTTCTTCTCACTTTGACCCAGTATTAGTCACTATGTCTTCTGCACGTAGTTCGCATTCCATATTTTTTGTCTTAATCTTCGCTTACTTCCATAACCAAGGGCCAACAGGCCTCCAACACTCACCTGTGACTCGTCCTGAGGCACTACAGATCTGATCCTTCTATTTTGCTTCAACTTCAAGTTGCACGAAGCAGCCTGTGATTTCTGCTCTTTCCTCCCCCACTGTGTGTAGACTATCTTTTATGTGTCTGGTACCTAGTTTCAATTGCACCTGGTACCTGGACCCTTCCTCTTTTTCTTTTACTGATGGATGCGAGGAAGTTGGTTGTCATAGTACAGTTTCAACCGACTCCCGTTCACAAAACCTTCCTTCCATTCTCCATTCAAAGTCTTCAATTGTGCAGCTCCTCCTTCTGTAACATAGACAACCTCAAATGGCCCCAACCAATGTGTTCTGAACTTTCCTGGTTGTTTCATGAATTTTTTGTCGTATACCATTACTAAATCTCCTTGCTCAAATGCTTTGTTCTTGATGTGTTTGTCATGGTACGCATTTTCTCTTTCCTTATGCACCTGCTGATGGAATCCTGCAATAAATGTGTCTTATTCTAGTTCAACCAACTTCCCGAGCCTCTCTTGAACAGCGTCAGTGTCATCCATATCTGTAAAGTCTGTGATTCTTAAGCTTAGGACCAAATATTCCATTGGGACAACTGCTTCTAGACCATAAACCAACTTAAAGGTGGTTTGCATTGTTAGCTTCTTTTAAGTGGTTCTGTATGCCCATAGTATTGTTGGTACTCTTAAATCCCATTCATCCTTGTTCACACTGCAAATATTCGTCAACGTTGTCTCCAAGATCTTATTGAATTCTTCAACTGTCCCATTCGCTTGTCGATGGTAGGTTCTGCTCTTTTGATGATGGACTGCAAATTCCTTAGTCAAGGCTTCAATGGTCTTATTAATAAAATGTGTGCCTTGATCACTCATAAGGATCTTCAGGCATCCAAACCTGGTTATGATGTCATCAAATATGAAGAGCGCAGTTGTAGTTGCACTACGGTCCTTAACTGCTCTTGCTTCGGCCCATCTGGTCAAGTACTTTGTTGCAGTGATTATGTATCTAGATCTTGTGCGCTTTACTGGTGGGTTTATAGGTCCCAAAACGTCAATGGCCCATTTCTCAAATGCATGTAATGTCAATTGTAGTGCTAAAGGAATTTCATCTCTTTCGGATGGTTTCCAAACTCTTTGGCATACATCGCAGGCTCTGTAGTAGTCCTTAGCATCTTTGTGTAAAGTAGGCCACAAGATGCCAGCTCTAAGAACCTTTTGTGTTGTTTCTTTTCCAGCATAGTGTCCTCCTGTGATGCCTTCATGAGATTCTGCTAAAATTAGTGGTCTTTCTTCTTCCATGACACATCTCCTCAGGATCTCATCAGGTCCCAACTTATATAGCTATCCAGATATAAGTGAAAAGTTGGCAGCGCGGACTACCAGTTGTTTCTTATGAATAATTGTGTATTCACTAGGTTCCATTCTTGTTGACATGAACTGGACTATCTCGGTGAAGTGATCATCAATATTTCTAATGGCCAGCAACTATGCATCTGGCAGTGTATCCTCCAAACTAGTAGGTTCCTCTCCATGTTCCAACCTCAATAAGTGGTCAGGTCCCTTGTTCATTCTCCCTGGCTTAACCACAATCTCAAAATCATATTCCTGAAATAGAAAAAGCCATATGCATATTATTCCCCCCAACACTGGCTTGTTAACTAGGTATTTCATCATGGAGTGATCAGTAAACATTTTAAAGTGTCCTCCCAACAAGTAGTGGTGAAACTTCTGCAGTGCATACACCATGGCTAACCCTTCTCTCAGTGGTAGTGTAATTAATCTCAGTTGTTGATAGCTTCTTGCTAGCAAAGGCTAATGGGAGGTCAATGTCTCCAGCTCCCAATTGTGCTAACACAGCTCCTAATGCAATAGAGGATGCATCGACATGCACGTGAAATTCCTTGCTCCAATCTGGGAAAGCCAGAATAGGTGCAGTAACCATTTTCTGTTTCAGTGTGTCAAATATTTGATGGAATTATTTTGTCCAATGAAACTAACAGTCTTTCTTCAAAAGATTTTCCATGGGTTTTGTAATCTATGCATATCCCTTAATGAACTTCCTGTAGTATACAGTATGTCCCAGCACAGTATGCAGTTGTTTGACTGAAGTGGGAGGGGGTAAATCAACTATAATGGCAATCTTAGATTGGTCTACCAGCAATCCTTGCTTACACACAATATGGCCTAGCAGCACTCAAAAGGGTGAAAATAATATGCACTTATTCAGGTTCAAGGCAATCTGACACTACCTGCACTTATCCAACATTAGTCTTAAACATTCAATATGATTTTGCAATAAGCTAAAAAAACTCCAATCATCAAAGTATGCTTCCAGAAATTTATGTAAAAACTCCTTGAATTCTTCAACCACCACCCAGGAAAAGATGGTTGGTGCATTCTTCAATCCAAACGACATCATTGTATACTGGTAGGATCCCCATTCTGTTGCAAATGTGGTCTTAGGGCGATCTTCCTTGGCAATCCAGATCTGATGGTATCCTAAAAACCCATCTGTAAAAGAATATACCTCCTGTCCTCCTACATTATTTAACACTTTGTCAGTAAATAGTGTAGGGAATGGGTCATGCAAACAGGCATCATTCATCTTCCTGAGATCTACACAGATATGTCTTCCTTCCTTATCTGTCATCCTTGATCTCCTCGTCTAATGGCTTGTTTTCTCTTACTTCGCTCTGTCTTTTCTTCTCTTCTGCTCACTTCGACCCAGTATCAATCACTGTGTCTTCCGCGCAGTTCGCATTCCGTCTTTTCTATCTTAATATTAGCTTACTTCCATAACCAAGGGCCAACAGGAGCCCCATTCTTGCTAATTTGTGTGCTCCTAGTTTGAGCATGAAAATGAATGTTTGGAGAAGGAGAGTCATTGTTATATGGTTGTAATAGAGTAATGATCATTCCAAGAGGGAATGGATGTTTGTGTGCATGAGATTGATGGTAGTTCGGAAAGAACTTTCCACAGCTGAGAATCCTTGGAGTTTCCAGCGGGGAGATTTCCTAACTAGTAGCACTGGAGCTCTGGAGAGAAATGGAACAGCCTGAGGGACAGCATGGTAGATAAAGGTATTCATTTCTTTGGGTTGTGCAATATGAAGGGGAAAGAGAAATGGAAATTTGGATTTGTTGTGTGTCTGGGAAACCTGAGAGCCAGTTATCCAACTGTTGTGTGTTTTAGATTTGACCTAGGACCCGTCCTTGTGGATTCATAGCCCTAGCTCGGGGTGACCTATTGTTGAGAGTAAAAGAACAACAATGTCTACGGTTGGGAGGATCGTCCTTGGTCTATAGCTAGTTGGTGAATATTTACTTGAAAAGATAAGTGCTCTTTGTCATGTGTTTTCTGTATAATGTATATTCCACTGTGTATTTAACTATCTCTGAGATATGTATTTATAATGTGCCTATCTATTGGTTATTGTTTTTGCATGGCACGTTGTTTATCTCTTTTATCTTGCAGCATGGATCTTTATCAATTCATGTGGGTCTTTCATGCTTGTTTTTGGATTAAATTTTATTAGAATTCGAGATCAGTTCAGAAGTGATTTTTTGGAGTAGCGTGGCTAGCCTATGGGTGCCTAGGTACGTTAAAAATTAGTGTGGCCAACTTGTGGGTGGCTAGGTATGTTACAGATTAGTGTGTCCATCCTGTGGGTGGATGGGTGAGTTATAGATTAGCGTGGCTAGATTGTGGGTGTTTCGATACGTTACAGACACAAATATATGTGGTTCAACCAGTGTGGGCTACATCCACCAAATAAATTGCCAGGTCCTTCCTTTTTATTATCTAATAAAATGAAGGGATACAACCTACAACACACATGTTGTAACTTCCTTTTCTCTCTCTCACAGTCTCCCATCTCAAAATACAATATTCATGATAATACATTGTCACAATACAATTCCCTCATAAAAAAGGGTTTCCTTTTAGGGAAAAAAAACCCTAACATAATGTCTATCATCATATTTGTGACTTAATGGTGAATGGTCAAGAATGACTATGAAATTACAATACACATTTACAAGGAAATTTTTCCTTCGGGGGCTTCGCCCTCGAACCCCCCACTGGCCCCCAGACCTTCTAAGGGGGGGAATCCCCCCTGCAAACCCTTCGCGTGGAGGGCCATACAGTCTTCATGGCGTATAAACACACCTAAAAACAAAGACCTCTGAATCGGGAATATAATTAGGATCCACAACTAATAAACACCCATGAATGTTTCAGAAGTCAAATATTTTATGGGATTAGCTAGTTACTACAGAATATTTATAGCGGGGTTTTCCAAGATTACTCGTCCCGTCACTTCTATGCAAAAGAATGGAATTAAATTTGAATGGACAGTTGAGTGTGAAAAGAACTTTAATTTGTTGAAAGAATTACTTACTAGTGCATCTATTTTAAATATTGTTGACCCAAATGAAAATTGTGTGGTATGTATATAAGCATACAAGGAAAGAGTTGGTGGAATCCTCACTCAAAATGGACATGTCATTGGTTATGAGTCGAGAAATATCAAAGAACATGAGAGGAAATATGTCACACGTGACTTGGAACTTGTTGTAATCGTTCATGCATTGAATATGTGGAGGCATTATCTCATGAGAAACAGATTTGAATTAAGAACAGACCATAGTGCTCTTAAATATATTTTTGAACAGCCAAATTTGAATGCCGGGAAGACAAGATGGATGGAATTTTTAATTGAATGTGATTTTGACATCAAGCATATCAAAGGAAAAGAAAAGAAAGTTGTTGATGCACTTAGCAAAAAAATACATCGCATGCATGTTACAACAATTAGTATGCATTAGATAGATTTGAACAACTTAATTTTCGATGTTGTTGTTACAAATCAGCATTACCTACAGGTAAAAGAAATCTTATAGAAGAAAATTAGAGAATATGAGATGAAAGAAGATGGATTACTTATGCATAAAAATAGAATTTGTGTTCCTAGTTCTAGAAAACTTAGGAATTTGGTATTAAAATAAATGCATAATGTCTCGTATGTTGGACATCCCAGTTACTAGAAAACAATTGCAGCAGTGAAAATCCAATTCTTTTAGTGAAGAATGAAGAAATATGTTGTTGATTACATTGTCAAATGTATGGAATTCCAGAGAATGAAGGTTGAGCATAGACACCTAGTGGGTTTGTTACAGCCATTACCAATTCCAAAGAAGTAATGGGAAGTAGTAACCATTGATTTTATAACTAAATTGCTCAGGAAAGTAAGGAAACATGATTCAATAATGGTAGTGGTTGATAAATTGACAAAGGCCGCTCATTTTTTCCTTGTAAAAATGACACATATAGCAGCCAATATTGCAGAAATTTACATGAAGGAGATTGCTAGGTTGCATGGCATACCTAAGGAAATTGTATCAGATAGAGATACAAAGTTCAATTCAAAATTTTGGAGGGTATTATTCAAGGGATTTAACACAAATCTGAAATTTAGCACAACATACCATCCACAATCAGATGGGAAGAGAGAGAGTCAACCAAGTGATTGAGGACATGTTAATAATGTATGTGATGGATAAGCCATATAAGTGGGAAAATTATTTTCATTTGGTTTAGTATGCCTATAATAATGGGTATCAAGCTTCATTGAAAATGATCCCATTTGAAGCTTTGTATGGTAGGAAATGAAATACTCGAGTGAGTTGGGATAACCCAAATGATAGAGTGGTACTTGGGCCAGAATTGCTCAAGGATATGGAAGACCAAATGGTTAGAATTAAGTAGAATTTGAAGGCAGCACAAGATAGATAGAAAATCTATGCAGATAAAAATAGGACAACAAGGGAGTTTAAAGTGGGAGAGAATGTACTTTTTAAAGTGAATCCCAAGAAGAGCTCATTGAAGTTGGGCAGTTGTACAAAGCTAACAGCCAAATTTTGTGGTCCATTTGAAATATTGGATAGAATAGGGTGAGTTGCATGCATGTTTGCATTTCCTGCTTCCATGAATGTGCATAATTTATTTCATGTCTATTTGTTGAAAAAGTATGTACATTATCCTAACCATGTTATTGATTGGCATTTGATTTAGGTAGAACCAGAGGGAGACTTTTAGGTCCAGTCAGTGCGCATATTGGACAGAAAATTCAAAGTACTCTGGAATCAAGTTATGGAATTGGTAAAAGTGCAAAGGACCTACTACGATCCTAAAGATGATACTTGGGAGCATGAAAATGCCATGTGGGTACAGTACCCACAACTTTTTGAATAATTTTGAAATTTTGATTTTTTGTTTTGTATATGCACTGAGGACAGTGCCAAAATAAGGGGGACGGGAATGTAATACCCCAATTTTGAGTCCCCATACTAAATAATCTATTTTGGTTTATTTTATGAACAGATAGAGCACCCAAAAAATTGAAAGAGGTCAGAGTGCCTAGTAAATGTAATGCTTTGATCATCATTAATAATAAAATACATCTCTGGTTGTTAGACGGACAACGAAAATAGTTATAGGGGGCTATGATTCCACAAGAGAGGGGGATTAAGGGGATAAGTCATTTTATTATATTTGTATTTACTCATAATTCTTTTAATGGAGAGAGATGGTTACATGAGATTCTTGGTGGAAAGCCATGTGTTTCTTGATTTCTCATGTAAATATATATATACCTGTCTTGTGGGTAGGTTGGGGGTTCTTCTCCATACCCTCTTTCACACTTTCATTCGTTTTTTTCTCATTTATCATTCCTCATTCATTCTTGTTCTTGGATTGGGACATGGGGGTGAATTTTTTAGGATGAATCCATTGTTTGTTGGCTTTAGTAATTGTTGGTGTACTATAGCCATGATTTAATGCTTGCGTGCTTGAGATGCACTGGAAAGTGTTAATTTTTGTTCACATCTATGAATCATGAGAGTCCCATCATGCAGATTCTTGGTCAGATGCATTGGTGCCCTAGAAGGAGGTGGATAGCCTGAGGGACTATGTGGCAGAGAAGAGGGTACATTCTCTTGGGTTGTGCATACTGGAAAGAAGTTGGTGTAATTGAAATTGTTGTGTGTTGAGAAACCTGTGAGATCTTGAGTGTTGACTGGTTTGGGAAGTTGGGTGACACCCTAGAATAGTTCTTGTGGATTCATAGACCTGGCTCAAGGGTAACCTGCTATTGATACTTGGAACAATAGAATTATGGTTGGGTGGAACGTCCTTGGTATGCATCCAATTAGTGATTGATTTAATAAACATAAGTTCTCTCTCTGTCATGGTTTTTTATGTTGTATATTTATTTATGTTTTGTAATATTATTATCTATGAGATATGATGTGGCTATACTAATCCTATTTTTTTGTTATTGTCATGCATGACATGTTAATATTTTAGTTTTACAGTTAACAGGAATCTTGATGAATGCATGTGTATATTTTGTTCTTCTTCATTTAATTAATTGATATTAGAAATGCAAAATAAGGGGGAGGGTGAATTTAGAGATACCTGGGCAGTTGGTATGTTTTCGAGCAGAGCATGTAGAAAATTGTATTTAAAAGAAAAGAAAAACTTTTGGGTTTTATTATTTGGGTGTGCCACACAAATCCCAAGGAAAAGCCTTAAGTACTTCCCCTCATTTCAAGGATATCATCCAAGGTAAACCATAGAATATTTAGGACACAAGGTGAGTCAATGACAAGGCTCAGCATGAGCTCAACATGTCACTTGTGGGAATTGAACCTGGGTGGAGAAGATAACAATCAATCCTCCCAACCACCTAAGCTAAACCCAATTGATAAGTGTTTTTGCTTACATATTTTCTTTTACATTTTTTTTATGATCTTGACCTCCAAAGTCTACTTAGATATATTTTCTCTTCAACCTCATAGGTATGCTAATAATTAAAAGGATTTTAGTTGGATTTCATCACTTCAATCACCCAAACTTTCCCTTTGTATAAGTGTGTACAGCTACACTTATTTTTGAAAATACACTTGTACTTGTTAAGCAAAACTTTCCAATAAAAACACATTTTAATCAACAATTTCAAAGAGATGTCAAAAGATTTGTTAACGTTTAAGCTCTTGGGATATATGAAAATCAATAAATCCTTTATAGATGCTCGACTGCAATTGTCAAAGAAAGATAAAGTTATATTAATGTTTCTACTTGTTAAAGTTAGATCCCAAACCTTTTTAACAAGTATAAAGATGTAGGCACTATGTATGTTTATCTTTATAATTTCTCTTATTCCTCATGGAAAGCTAAGTAATTCTTAACCAGCTTTACATTGCACAAAACATAATAGACTTTCATTATATTAATATATATGATTTTTATATTAATTTTTATTATAAGGTATATATTTATATTTAGATAAAAACCATTATCCATTATGATGGAGCAAGAGGAAGGAGTTGGTTAGGGTTTTGGAGAATTTTCAAGAGGTAAGGGTCTGGTTTAGAAGTGTTTAGGGTGGAAATAATGGGGACAAAGGGTCTAGATGCTTCGATGGAAGCAGCTAAGACGAAGGAAATGAAAAAAAAAATTAAGAATGTGGTAAATGGAGGGAACAACAAGCCTCCAGATGACATCTCAATGGAAGGGACAGTCCAAACAAAGAAAAGTCCTAACTAACCTACAAATGAAATAGGTACGAGTAGCAAGCATAACAAAAAATGAAAGAATGGTTGTATTGCTAAAATGGTGGAGAACTTGAGGTATGAGGTTACTTCACCACTAGTGGGAGGATATATTAAACATATGAAAGACCATGCAATCATTGAAAAATTCATGGGGATATGGCCCTCAGAAAAGGCATTACTAGTGTGGATAAAAACGAGATGGAAATTCAAAGGTGACATAAGCTTAAAACTCGGGTCCAAGGGATTTTTTACAACAATATTCACCTACTCGGAGGACAGAAATAGAATCTTCAATGAAGGCATGTATTTCTTTAACTCCGCAGGGCTCCACCTCAGGTACTGGTCGGATATTTTTTCCCAAGAAAAGGAGAACTTCACAGCCACCCCAGTTTGGATCAAAATTTACTCCCTACCCTAGTAGTTATGGAACCTAGAAACCATGGAAGGAATAGGAAACGCATTGGGTTCTTTTGTAAAAATCTTGGAGATAACAAAAGTAGCCAAGTATACATCTTATGCAACAATATGTGTCTACATGAATGTGGCAGAAGCACTACCATAATCAATCACTATATCATTCCAAGATGAAGAATGGGTCGAACCCATGGACTATGAGCATATCTCGTTCAAATGCAAGAAATGTCACGAACATGAGCACCTATTCATGGACTTCCTTTAGAACATAACCCAGTCGAACAACAAAGAAAAGGAGGAGAAGGACATTGAAGGTTTCACAAATACCCCCAATAAAAGAAAGGTGGGACGTAGAGGAAATAAAAATCTAGGGGATGGGGCCAGGAAAGATGAAAATAGTTTCCATATCTTGTAGAAAAAGAAGACCTCGATGAAACATAGGAAGGAAAGAACCAAGGGATAGAGAAAGAACAACCCAGCTAGTCAAACATTGAGGCCAAGCAGGATGACATACAAAAATGTGGACGAACATAGTCCAGCACGAAAAAACCAGGAAAGGATATGGGAGAAATCCATATGCAAGATTTGGAGGCTCCAAATGACTCCCAAGAAGAAATAGTGAAGGAGAACCAAAACCAAGCATCAGAATCGGAAGATATCGAAGTGGACATCCAAGCACTAATTTTGGTCCATGGGGAGAAAGATATTAATATCATGCAGGTGGGAAAACTTTGTCGACTCCAAATAGAACTACTTAAAAGACAGAGAAAATAACAAATGCAGGACAACCCAGCCTCCTCTTCGTGGAATATGGGCATAAAATAAAACTCACTGAAGAACACTAAGAAACAAGGAGGGGATGAAAGGGAAAAAGGTTCAAATCCCCATAAGAAAGTTCTCGAATAAACTGGCACTCTTCTTATCGATTCATGACAGGTAGTGGGACTACCAGATAAGTACTTCCTACGCCACTAAAAAAATTTAATATGAATATCTTCTCATAGAATATTATGGGTCTTAATGACATTTCCAAACACAGAATCCTTAGGACTAAACTAAAACAAGAAAATATGGATCTATTAATGTTGCAAGAAACCAAGTGTGATTGGAAAAGTATGGAGCTAATATCCAGGAAGATTTAGAAACCTTGTGACTTCATATGCTCTGAAGAAGATGGGGCCTCTGGAAGGATTTCCTTCCTATGGAACCTGAGAAGACTCAAAGTGGAGCTGATATCCCTATATAAAATGATAATAACCCTATCATACAATATCCTAGGATCGACAGAACAGGGGATATTTACTCAGGTCTACAGACCCCAACCCCCGGCTGACAAGAGAGAATTCTTGAGAGAGCTCTCGACTTTAGGAATAAGCATGAAGGATCAACAATGGATAGTTGGAGGGGACTTCAATATGATAACCTCCTTAGAATATAAGAAAGGGGGTATTGGTTGCATGAACTCTAAAGACAAAACATTCAAAGAATTAATTGATCAATTGTGCCTGATAGACATCATCCAGTTAGAAGGTTGGTTTACCTGGAGTAATAAAAGAGGAGGGAAGCATCACATTGCAGAAAGACTCGACAGATTACTTGCCTCATAAACCTTATACCAAAATAGGAAAGCAATACGGGGAGAGATCCAGCCTATTTACGTATCTAACCATTGTCCAATTTCTTTGAAATGGTTGGACAGGCTCTGCCCCCACCCCAAATCATTCATATTTGAGAAATTTTATACCTGACACCCAGAATTCATGCAAAAAATAAAAGCGTGGTGGGGAGAGGACCAAAATATGTATGGAACAAACATGTATCAGTTCCAATAGAATTTGAGACATATAAAACTAGCCTAAAGAAGTGGAATAAAGAGGTATTTGGGAACATCCAGGAAGCAAAAAGAAACTTGGAGGTGGAGATGGAATGAGTGAAAGGCCAAATCATCCAGGAAGTTTATCCAATAGAACTACAACATCTGGAATCGATCCTTAGAAGGGAGATGAACGAAAGAGATTAACAAGAGGAAATAATGTTCTGATAGAAATCTAGGATGCTCTAGCATAAAGAGGGAGACAATAATACCAAATTCTTCCATAATTCCCTCCTACAACGCAAGAACCAGAATTGGATTCACTCATTGAAAATGGAAGAAGGGGTGATGGTTGAAAGGCATGAAGACACTAAAAAAAGTCTCAAAAATTAATTCAGTGATCTGAGCCCCCTCAAGATAGGAGGGAAGCCACCGACCTCATAAAAAAATATATTCCAAAGTTAGTCTCTGAAGATCACAACAAAATCCTTTTGAGAGAGGTGACTTTGGCAGAGGTGGAAGTGAATGCGAAAGAAATGCCACAGGAGAAGGCTCTTGAGCCAGATGGATTCACAGCATATTTCTTCCAAGATTTTTGGAGTATTATTGGAAAATATATTTGGGAAGCAGTGGAAGAATCTAGGACCTCTCAAACAGTCTTTCAATCCTTTAATGCAACCTTCCTAGATTTGATCCCAAAGGAAAAGGAAGCTAAATCGATAGATAATTATAGACCTATTTCATTATGTAAATTTGTGTACAAAATTATCACAAAAAGCATTGCTAATAGACTGAAGCCTATGTTACAAGAAATTATATCCCCATAACAAGGGGGTTTCATATAAGGTAGGAAAATTTTGGATGGTATTGTAGTTTCCCAGGAAACCATACACTCTCTATAAACTGGGAAAAAAATTGGGTTGCTCCTAAAGTTTGATCTGTCTAAAGCTTATGAAAAAATAAATTGGGACTTTTTAAGAGCCACTTTGGGAGATATCGGCTCTGATCCTTCCTGGATTCATTGGATCTTGAACCTGACTTCCTCAAATTTCTTCTTTATTTTGGTAAACGGGTCCTCCTCTCCCACCTTCAAAGCTTATGTGGGGTTAATGAAAGGAGATCCTTTGTCCTCCTACCTCTTCATTATTCTCATTGAAGGTCTAGGGAGATTCCTGAAGAAAACACTTAGGAAAGGTCACATGAAAGTTCTCGTTATTTCCCCTCAGACTGATCCCTTGTATTATCTTTAGTTTTTCAATGACACCCTTTTCTTGGGTAATCCCATAGTGCAGGAATACAGGGCCATCAAGAAAAGTCTAGATGTCTTCCTCACAGCCTCGGGCATGCATCTTGACCTAGACAAATCCAACATTTTCTTCTTTAACACCATGAACATCACTCAATAGAGAATTAGCAGAATTTTCGGCTTTTAACGATCCTCTCTTCCCTCGCGATACCTCGAGGCCCCCCTTATAGATAGATATCTAATAAATACTGGATGGCAAGAGCTTCTATATAAAATGGAAAACAAGCTCAATAGTTGGACCCATAGATTCCTCTCTTTGATGGGAAGAATTGTGCTAGTAAAATTAGTTTCAATGGCTATGTCGATTTATCTATTCTCAGTTATAGCAACGCCCGTGCACATCTTTCATAAAATACGATCCATACAGAGAAAATTTCTATGGGGAGGAAAGAAAAGAGAAACAAAATGGGCCTTGATAGCCTCGGAGAAATTGTGTGAGCCAAAATCCAGGGGAGGCTTAAGACTAAAACACCCCTGGAGGTTGGGCCAGCTCCTGGCAGCAAAAATATTATGGCAATGGATCAAAATTCCAGAGGTGCTATGGGAAAATATTTGGTAGGGGAAATATTCCAGAGACCTCCCCCCTCGAGACTAGATCAAAATGGAGGGAGACAGATCAGGGTTAATAATCTGGAATTATGCTTGGAAAAATCAGGCACTGGTGCAAAATCAGATCTTTTGGGAGCTACATGATGACCAGTCGACCCTTTTCTGGGAGGATGCATGGGAGAAGTGACCAATGCTAATCTCAAACAAATGGCTACACACATTCAAATACAATATGAACGAGATAGGTCGAACAAATTTTTCTCAATATTGGGAGGAAAATCAGCATCCTATCACAAGTAGAACAAGATATCAGATACAGTCAATCGACTGGAAAATAGAATGGAACGAGCCACCTCACCAAGTCATGGAGGATATTCTCAAGGACAACCCCCCTCCCCTCAAGCAGGATCATGAAATCCTTAGATGGGGGAGAAAGGGTGACAGGAACGTCCACATAAAGGAAGCTTACCAAGAATATCTGGGACTTGGGAATGAACCCAAAAGGCTAGTCTGGACCAAAGTTTGGAATTCACAACTTAGCCCAAAGTTGCCACCTTTCTATGGTTGGTGGTGAATAATAAATCTCTAACATGGGACTGAATCATTAAGAGAGGGTTTGTGGACCCTTTAATCTTCCCATTATTCTCTCAAGCAAAAGAAAGCCTAAACCATCTTCTTAATTCATGCTTATTAGCCTCAGAATTATGGGACCGAGGGGCCTCAATATTCAGAATCTCATATCGAAACTGACAGGATATCATAAATACAATTGAATATTAGAGAATTGATCCTTACCAAAATCTAATTTTGAACGAGCTTGGACTCTCTTCCCAGGTTTCCTTCTTTGGAATTTATGGAAAACCAAAAACAAAAGGATCTTCTGAAAACAGCCTCCCTCCATGGATCATCTTTGGAAAGGGGTCCTGAACAACATAAGAGAAACCATTTATCATGTGCCATGGCAGGAAAAGGACCTGACATCGACGGGAAGTGAAATATCATTGTTAGTCATGTGGAACCTCGGCCAAGGGAAGCCTCTTCTCCCACAAGCAATTAACCATGGACTGCGACAGGCCATCTGAGTGAGATGGGAACCCCACCCTTCCCCCCCCCCCAAGGGATTCTTGAAGATGAATTTTGACGAGGCATCTAGGGGCAACCCAGGGCCAGAGGGAACTGGTGGAATTTTCAGGGATGCCCAAGGAGAAATTGTTAGCCTATACACTATCAGATTAGGGCATACCACCAACAATGGAACAAAATTATCTAGGTTGCTAGCAGTCCTGCAAATGGTGAAATACATGGGGTATTTTTAGATCATAGAAGAAGGAGACTCCCAAGTTCTAGTCTCATCATTAGGAAATATCATCAATGGAGCCTTCTCGAACAAAGTCTCAAAAAATTGGTGATTGTCTGCAGGGCTTGTAGAGGTTTCTCTAGCCATCTGCACCATGTTAGCGATAATCCCAAGCCATGTCAAGAGGCAATCCAAAGTTGCAGTTGACTATCTCTCCAATGTGGCAGTGGGCCAAATCCATAGTGCATCTCGATGGAAATGGAACGAAGTGGGGTGAGAGATATCCATGATAGACTTACACGTCTCAACTACCATGCCAACCAACTACATGGCAGGACAGGTGGAGAGACGCGAGTACCACAAGTGGGGATACCATAAGCCTAAGTGTCCCCATGAGATCCAAGGATTGTCCGAAAGGCTTAAAGAAATTCATTTCAGTGATAGGTTGAGTCGTTCGATCATCCGTCAGCTATTATTGGAAAATGGAGGAAGATTTAATGAAGAAGTGGCAACATGAGTCAAAGGAGATAGATCTTGAGGTTGATGGTAGAAGGATGCGGTGTTCGTCTCAACCACAATAGGAATAATGATGATCAAACCGGATCAACCCAGGCCCCGAAGGATATAGACTAGCTTGCAAAATAATGGTCAAAAGTGGCCAAAGGACAAGATCAGTTATCACCATGATAATAGCCCCGACTATATGAGGAAGAAGATCACCCTTCTCCAAGCCGTCGGGACTTATTTTTGGATTTTTTCTGTCTCCATGTGTAGTCTTAGTCGGTCCTGTCAAAAAGGGAACTCTTATAGGAAGAGACCAAGAGAGCAGAGCTCTTTCCCCTACATTGATATTAGGGACTAAAGGGGCCATATCTAGAAGGAGGTGATTGTTCTTGCTCCTCCCCCTAGTTTATCTTGTAAGATTGTGAGAATAGTTTTAAGTTATAGGTTTAGATATATGGAAAGAGGTCATCGCAGAACTATGACAAGGGATAAGGTTGTTTCCCCGAGGAACAATATTCCTCATCCGGGGAGAGGGGGAGGGAATCAACTTGCAGGAAAACTGTATCTTCTTAATTGTTTAGCTGTTAGGGATACAAGAGAGGCCAGAATGAGGTATCGCAACCTGTGCTCAACCGAGGAAAAAGAGATAATGGGGAGAATTCAAGAGAAATTTTTGAGAAAGAGGAAGAGCACGACTCATGAAGAAATTATGAAGTTTGCTAAGGATTGGATCACGGACCCTGGTCAATACCGGATGTTGTCGGACAAATCGGTCTATGTGGACATGGACTGATATCCCTAGACTCGGAAACCAAGACTAGAACAAAACAGATAGAATATAGAACTTTCTCCATGTTGACATAATCAAATTACCAATTAGCTAAGTATTCATACCTTGTAATCGACAGTTGTCCTCACTAGTTGTATCTTCCAGTTGCTTTGTCATGAGACTTGTGTATGATAACCTACAAGAGACATGAAACAACAAAGGTGAAATCAACACGTATAATTTGTTGCAACCTATGCAACTGATAAAGGAGAGATGAAACAAAGATAATCAAAATAAAGACAACCTTTTTGGGAAAGAAAATATATTACACTATTAATGAAAATGAAAAGAGATTACAACCAAAGTTTCCTTGGTGTTGTGAAGCTCCTTCCAACAAGCTCACTGCTCCAATACCCACAATGCATCCATGAAATCCATCACCATCAATTGACTCCTTTAGCTAAGATTGAATTTCTCAAAGCCAATGAATTACTAACAATCTTCCAATAACAATCCAAAATCAAAGCTATTAGTCATTATTCTCAAGCCATTATTCACTATTTGTTATTATCCTTTCCTCATGAGGGAAGCCTCCTTTTATAGATTGAAGAGGACAAGGGTGAGGAGGTTAGGATCTCCCAATATCAGGAGTATGGGTGAGATCCAAACCAATTGAATAACACCTCATCTCAAAGCATCTTTTCTAGAATCTTCTCGAATTGTATCATTTTCTCTCCTTTAAAGCAGTGTCGCACCCTGCAGTGGAGAAACCTCAGACATTGTCACACATGCAGTGGTGCAACATGTGAAACTTGAGGGTGTCGCACCCTGCAATGATGCAAGTTGTGACACTCTCTTAATTTAAGTCTGTAAAGGCCCTGACTACATGTGTAACCCTTTTTGCATGCTTTCCTTCTCTCAAAGTAAGTCTTTTCTTTAACAATTATAGCTTGTATGCTCTGGATGATAGAGGATAAGTGACAATCATCAGTTGCAACAAAATATTGTGTAACACCGGATAAGGGACACATTTTTTTCCTTTTTGCAGAAGTCTACTGGATTACAAGGGAAATTGTGGTGCAAGCCATGGAACACCAACAATCAGAAATCAGGACTACCTACTAAGCGATATGGGTTTTGGAAGAAACATTTGAGATATTTTGCAAGGAGAGTATGGCATTCGCTTCCAAGAGCAAACAATGATTCCCACGGGCATGCAGAAAGACCAAGCACAGCAAAGAAGGGGTCGAATATGTACCCAAGCAAACCCCATTCAGGTGGACAAGGAGGAGGAGTGATCGGAATCCAACAAAGATGTGTGGTGTTCACTGGCAAGTGAACGTGGCACTCAGACCTTCCAGGGAGCCATGACAACCCTAGGTAATTTTTTCCCCTAAGGTTAGTGGTCGGGTCAGTCTTGATAGAGTTGTTTTGGGATTTTTGGGCTTTCCCAGGCTAGTCAAATTCATTGGGCTCTGCAATTCTTAGAAAATTGGAACCATGTGTAAGCCAAACTTTGCTCAGGATAGATTATAAGAGGGGAATATTAAGCTTTTGTTTTGCTTTCAGCATGAATATTCCTAGACAAAATCTGGATATGGAGGATAAATCTGGTTTCCATGTTTCGACGAACTCCCGAGACCTCACACTGTAATTTTATGTATTTTGTGAATAGAAATATATAGTATTTATTTTATTTATTTCTTTAAATAATAACCATTATCCATTATTATTAAATTAAGATAATTAAATTTACCAAATATATGAAATCACTTCACATAGGATTTTGTATTAGACTTATCCATACCTAGTATGTGATTAAACTTACCAAATATATAATAGGTCATTTTCATATAGAATTTTGTAAAATCTTTTAACAACTAAAAAAACTTAAAATTTGTATTTTTTAATTTGTTTTTAAAGTAATTAAAAAATTAAATGATTGTGATTTAATGTATTTAAAAGAATTAAATTCATTTACTTAATGGCCTTGAAATATATATGAAATCATTTCACATAGGATTTTGTATTAAACTTGCCCATACTACGTATGTCATTAAACTTACCAAATATGTAGTAGGTCATTTTCATATAGAATTTTGTGAAGTCCTTTGAAAAATAAAAAAAAAACTTAAAATTTGTATTTTTAATTTGTTTTTAAAGTAATTAAAAAAAATCATTGTGATTTAATGTATTTAAAAGAATCAAAATCATTTACTTAATGACATTGGAGTCATACAAAATATTTTTTAATAATACAATTATATAGACTTTATGATAATATAGGTAATCACCTATATTGGTTAACCAATTCTTCAAAAATAAATATATTCAAACAATATACAAGATTTGTAAGTTTTATGATAATATAAGTAATTACCTCAAGATTATTGTTTAATTGATTCTTCAAAACAAATATATTCAAATAATATAAAAGATTTATAAGTTTGGATAAAAAGAAGATTATTGTTTCGAAGATTATTGTTTAATTGATTCTTCAAAACAAATATATTCAAATAATATATAGAAGATTTATAAGTTTGGATTAAAACGAAGATTATTGTTTAATTGATTTTTCAAAATAAATATATTCAAATAATACAAAAGATTTATAAGTTTCGATCAAAAAACTTTTGTTTTAAATTATTTAAGAAGAAATATTTATTAAAAGTTTAATAAAATTGTTTAGATATTATTATATTTTATTTATATGAATTGTGAAAAAATTAATAATTATTTTTAAATAATTTAATAATAATTCAATAAATATATTATAATATATATTGTTTATCTTTTAAAAATAAGAAATAAAAAATTATAAAATTAAATAATATTAAGTAATAAACTCAATTATATATATATATATATATATATATATATATATATATATATATATATATATATATATTAAATCTATTTTTAAGGTCATGGTTAAACATTAAATTGGTGTATGAAATTTTTTTCACTCAGTTATTTTGATGATAAAATCTACGAATATATACATACCCTACTTTCTCTAGATTTGAACATATAATCTATTTTCAAAATTCTAATACATATAAAAATCATTTAATACTAATTCCTTCTTCATAGATAGTAATTGAATTTCCTTTCATACCCCATATATCTACAATGTCCATAATGAAGGACCATTCCTTTGTAAAACGTCATAAAAGGCAGTAGGACAGAGGTACTAAACACTCGAAAAAGAATTGTGAGACGTAAGAGTACAAAGACCAAAAAGAAATATGTCCGGTGACTATTCTCACAATTTTTGCAAGTTTTATGATTTCATTTCATGAATACTTGCCATTTTTTTCTATGTTGAATTAAATACTTTAATGTGAATTTCAAATGTTTATTTTTAACAATTATGTGTATATTTTTTTTACAAATTTCAAAGTTTAAATATTTCAAAGTTTAAAATTATATTTAAAGAATACTTTGAAATTTGTTTTTTTTAATATTTAATATATTTTATTTTTTATAATTATTTTAATTATTTAGTAATTATTATTGAATTTGAATTGACTCATTTATAATTGGTGTAGTTTAATTGTTTTAAGTTTAATTTGGAAATATTATTGTTGATGAAATTACAATTTTACAATGTTCAGATCTTATTTTTAAATGTATAAATTGATTTAGCCTTCTCAAAAATTTCCAAAGAACTTGCTATATGCAATCTTAACCACTAAAATATGCAATTCCAACTATTTTTCTAAATTTCTAACAAATTATAGATGAAAACAACCAAAAAAATACCTAAAAAAACAAAAACCTAAAACATTTAAACTATACCATTCATAACTATTTCAAATTTTCAACAACAGTCAATAATAACTTAGAATGATAACTTGTTTACTAACTCATCCTACTCTAAGTGTACTCTATATTATTTGTTCCATCCTAAAAATTTATTGCACAAAACCTCTTACGGGGTACTTCCTGAGCTATTTTAAGCGCCTAATAAATTAAAATTGAATAAATAAAATAAATGAGCACGGTTTTGTTGTTTAAAATTGAAGAAATGAAAGAAATGAACAAGGTTTTGTTGTTGTATTAATTCATGTATGTTTAGATGGACCACCTTTAAATGCAGCCTATGCAACAATTGGAAAATAAAGATACTTATCATACAGAAACTGACTTGAAATAAAATCTCGTACAATTATGTCACAAATTATATGCAAACATATGTTTCCATAAAAAAAAAAATTACTTGTGTTTTTTTCTCACTTAATTGTTATTCTAACTATAATTAGCATTGATAAAAGGTAGGCAATAGAAAAGATACATCAGGGAGCCAAGCAATTGTTGGAAGATTTATTGTTGTCATTGATGTCAACCCTAGTCATGGGTTTTGGACCGCAAGATTGATAAAGGTA
>ML780696.1:0-40691 GCA_009831015.1 Picea engelmannii | reverse complement strand
GAACAAAAACTATTGATTATTTCTCATATATTGTGCATGGTGTATTGTGGTGTATTGGTGTAACTCTTATACTATTGTTCATTGCTCATTGGATATAATTGAATGGTTTAAGTATAAGTTGAAAAAAAAATTTAAATTGTACTGGATACTGATTCACCCCCCCTCTCAGTATCAACAACAATCAACATACCTAACATAATATATCTTACTTTGATTTCATCTCCTCTTGATAGCTATCACATCATTGATAAGAGGTAGATAAAGCATTTTTTATTACTCTTCATGAGTTTTTCCAATGACATGTAAGAAAATGTCAAAAGAAATCATAAACCTTTACGTCAATTTTCAACAAAATGTACACACCAACATAACCTCCACTTATTCACATTAACTTATCCACCCATGGATGGCAACTCACCTAATTAACTTTTAAATAAATTCACATTAACTTATCCATCCATCCAACCAACATGTGATTAACAACTCACCTACTAACTTTATACATATGGAAGAACCAACACATTAATAATATATAATTGACCAAATTCTAACAAGATTGACTTTTATATATATATATATATATATATATATATATATATATAAGTTTGGATTGAGGGACAAAGTGGGTGGAATCTAATGAGGACCCCTTGGAAGGGACCCACTTCCAAATACACCTACCTATTGGTTGGTTGGGGTACTTTTCCTTTTTCTATGCTTGTTTTGCATCTCTTTGGGTGAAGCAGCAGAGTCGAGTCAAAATAATATAATAGAAGAGAAAGGGTTATGTATTTGTTTGAAGGATGTATTCTATTTTATGTTGGAATAGAATTAAAAAGTAGAATGATAAATCAGAATAGATATGAGTATATATGTGTGTGTGTGTATGTGTGTTATATAATAATAGTGGTCAAATATATATATATATATATATATATATATATATATATATATATATATATATATATATATATATATATATATATATATATATATATATAGTTAAATTAATAATCATGTTTACAAAAGGGAGACGAGATTTTCATATGCAATCTATTAGTTTATTCCATCTCGATGCTCTAAACATGATATCTGACTTCTCTAAACCACACACTTTTCTTACCCATGCACAACTCCTTTATCAAGTGGAATATAAGGTGGGAGGAGGCCATTATGTCATCGTGACTTGTGACAAGAATTTCAGGGATCTACCACATTCATCTAAAGAAATGTACTTACTTGGACAATCGCATGATCTCAGGTTTGTTGGAGGATACAAATACAAATACTTTTCAAACTATTGGGAACTACATCAAATCTTCTTGATAATTCCCTTCCTACTTACACTATAACACCCTTCTAAAAAACTCTAACCACTTTCATCCTAGATTCACATATCTAGTTTCATTAAAAAATATTGCTACTTAGGAAAATTCTTTATTAACCTACATGACACAACTTACCAAACAAAATATTAAAGCATCACATCCCAAGTATAAAATAAAACCAACACATTATAACCTTCTTACTATAAATATTGCCATGAAAACCTTGTGATATCCATTATTGACATGTTAATACATTAGAACATGTGAATATATTGTCATGAGAACCTTGTGAGATCCAGTATTGACATGTTAGTCCATAATAACATGTGAATATTGTTTTATTATTATCTCCATAGAAAACTTTTTTTTTCCAAACAAGAAAATTACTCTTTATATTATTAAATATAAAAGATTACATCTCTAATAAACATCTTTCGGCTATCATCACAAAAACTCTGATAACACTTTAAAGTGAAAACATCTACATCTAACAGATCAAACATATACATATAATTAACATCATTACACACAAGATCATATACATTGAACCCATCGAAAATGTATGCACAATAAATGCAACATCCCCCACATAATTGCATCCATATAAAACATAACATAAAATTAAACATAAATATATAAAATCAATTGGATAAACAATGAATACCATCATATTCTAATTTCACATATTTTATTTTAAAATGATAAGTTTTTTAACTTATTAATTGCATCCATGTAAAACATAACATAAAAGTAAACATGAATATATAAAATCAATTGGATAAACAATGAATACCATCATATTCTAATTTCACATATTTTATTTTAAAATGATAAGTTTTTTAACATAAAACCTAATGTATATAAAGTTATAAATTTCATTTATTTATGACAACCCCATCATTATGCCTACAAGCGAAACAGTCGTGAAAGATTTTTTTTGTGGAAGGCAAGAAGAGACGACAACAACAGTTAACCACACAACTGACAACGAACGCAAGCACACAGTCCAGGCAACAGGCAAAGATGACTCCACGCACTGGCTCCAGTGCAACTAGGCGAAACATACGAAGAACAACAAGGAGAAAAAGACTACCCACCTGATGCAAACACGACCTCGCCTACAAGCTAAGCGACAACATCCCCATCCCGACACTACGGCCTTGATGAACTAAGACTAGAACCTCAAGGCGTGTGAACCAACACATGAAGGCGTTCCACCCGTGCACCTAAAGTAACTTACAATGCTCAACAACACTCACACAGAACGCATCGAGTCCGTCCAAGCTCTCGATCGCCGCTATCCAATAGGGCACGCCCACATCAGGAATCATGCCATCCCCAGGTGATAGGTGCGTCAATAACCTTGGTACCACACATCCTATCTGGACCGAGGACTCTAGAGAATCTGACACGCTAGGAGCAGAATACCAATAAGAAACCACGCCCATACCCCGACAACAGGTTGACGAGACACCAGAGGAAGACACTGAGGGAAGACATAAGGCAAACATGACTTCGTCAACCACCTGTACCATAACTGGTAAGCTAGTAGTCTACGTGCGAAGGTTGAGTTATTCCAAGCTACTAAGGTCAAATAAAATCCAAATGACGAAATTCGAGGAATTGTTATGCTATCTTGTTATTTATGAATAAATGTCACCTCGATGTTATTCAATGAGAGTTAATGCTATTTTTAAGCGCTACTTAAAACAAGCTAAACATTACATACAACCAAGCTATTCATTACAAGTTATAAAAGCCCCAAAAATCAAGCTACACGTTACACAAAAGGTCATTGTACATTCAATGAGAAATTAAAGCCATACACAATCAATGAGATTAATGCCATATTCATCTAACTAGGTTTAATTACCGCATACATTTAATGAGATTTAAATGCCAAATGCATGATCATGATTAGATGTCATTCGGAGCCACACAATGCGCTTGGTGCCATTGTTACAAGATACCCTACAACAATAATTATCATTGCTAAATATGAAAAAGGGGGGGGGACGTTGTCCAGAAACAAATACGTTGAAGAAATTGGTATTAATTCAAATGCCAAGCATGTCTATTACTCAAGTTGTGTATTAAATTAACTGTCAAGCATGTCTGTTACTCAATTGGTACAATTATGCTATCTATTACTCAATAATGAACTGAAGTTGTCTCAGATATAAATAGCAACGTTGATTGTTCAAATTCATACAAATAACTTAGTTGCTCATGAATTAAATTAGCTATCCAATGGCATTGCACAAATACATCCATACCAATTCTCAATCGCTGGGGTAATATAATCCAATAAGTATTAAAGCTGGTGTACCAATAAGGGAAAAACAAACTTAAACCCAAGGTCGGCAGGTCTAACTTCGAGCCATAGGTAAAGTAAAATCGCAGACATAGGGGTAAAATGAAGTCGTTCACAAGGGAAACACTCAGTCAACGCAACAACCAATTCTGACAGTTACGGTAAGCAAAAAAAAAATCATTCAAAGAAGGTATAAAAACACGGGCAACAAGATGAAATCCATTGCCATTCAAGGCACGAATTCGCTATCAATAAAGGTATATAAACTCCATCATTTAATGAGGAAAATTCGTTGCCATCCAAGGCATGAATTCACTGTCAATTCGGCAATGAAATTGCCATCATTCAATGAGGAAAATCATTGCCATCCAAGGCACGATTTCACTGTCAAATCAGCAATGAAATCGCCAGCATTCGGTGAGGAAAATCGTTGCCATCCAAGGCATGATTTCACTTTCAATTCGAAATGATAACTAAAAACATTGTTGAACATCAAAGGGGACTTACCGCCATTAACCACCACCACTACACTATAGAACATCGTCTTTCGTACAACAAATACACAGTCTAAGGATTACGGAAATCTTTGGGTAAGTAAAAAAATCGTGGGCAATTATCACTAGAATTTGTTGACCCATCTTTAACTGTAAATAAATAAAAAATTGTTGAATATAAATTGTGAATACACCCAGTGAATGTAGAATCGTTGGTTGTCATTCGAGGGAAGGATCAGTCAAAAAGGTTGTTAATCAAGTGTACCACGCAGACAGGAATAACAAATAAAAACGTTTTTTCCATTCCAGGATACCAATACAAAAATGCAGACATGAAATCAATTCATTTTTCCATTGCCAGAATACCAAATATAAAAATGTAGACAGGAATAACAAATAAAAATGTTTTTCCATTCCAGGTTACCAATACAAAAATGCAGACATGAAATCAATTCATTTTTCCATTGCCAGAATACCAATAAAACGCAAACAACAGTAAGAGAAACGCAAGGATCTAATGGGAAAATTCATGGAAATGATCGCAGGGATGTTATCAATCAAGGTGCAAAGAAAAACCAACCAGTATGCAAGATAATCCATACGCAGAGGTCTTTTCCAGATGGTGAAATCAACAATCAGCCAAGGACAATAATGGAGGTAGACAACTGACAGGAACGTCCTTCGCTCATCATCTACGCACAGAAAAGCAGGGCGTTGAGATCCATAGCTCTGTTAATGTCGAAGCGATGACCATAGATCAGGCTCCTGTCTGACTGCTCAGGCGAGGACTAATGAGTTACGGACGAAGGGAAATACAACCACAAACTTCACAAATCAATACACCCAAGGCTGTCAAGACATGTTGAGAATCGAAGGCCATGGGAGCCAATCAATCATCAAGCTAGGCTAAGGAAAATTAAGTCAACAACTAGAACACTAGAAAATCAATTTACTTACCAACTAAACATGCATATCTGAAGCATATTACTACTACAATCTACCATACAAAATGAAGAAAGTGTATCGTTGCCTAATCGCCCGCTCTGAGTTGATGTCTCGTTCGCTCCGTGCAACACCCGCTTGCCGACCGACAAGACTTCACCTGTACCTCCTAGCCAATGTTAGGGGTACTCTTCTTCCCCCATAGCCCCCCGAGCCACAAAGGGGCCATGCACGCTAACCACAGAATCAGCTAGCTCCCAGCTCACCTCGCAAGGTCGAGCTACCACTCCTCACCGAGCTGGGTATCCCAACTCCCACAAGATAAGTCATTCAAGTAGAGATTTCTGCAGCGTAACGTTACAAAAACAGAAGAGATCCTTCATCCTTCTCCTCCCTTCATTATATAGAGTTTCCAAGTCCCTTACTTTCCTAAAATCTCATTTAATTAAAGTTTTAAAAATTAATTCCTAAAAATTCCTCCTTGTACAAGTGTCAGCCATCCCCTTCATTCCTCCACAAATTAATTTCTTTAATTAATTAATTTCCCTTGTTTCCCTCACCCACCTAGAGTCACTCCTAGAATCTCTCCTAGGTGTCCCCAAATTCTCTTACAGGTTTTAATGACTTTCCCCATTATTAATTTTCTAGTTCGGTTTTAAATTAGAAAGTTCTTAATGGTAGATACCTTACTAAGTTTGACTTTCTTCTTTTTTCCGTGTGTTTCCCTTTTCTTTTTATGTTTCCCTCTTTTCCAAGATTCCTAATTGTTTTAGAATTCCCCTTTTTCCCTTTTTCATTTAGAACTCAAATTGACAGGTGTAGAAACTAACCCTTTTCCCTTTTTAATTAATAAATTTTAAATTATCATAAAAAAATAAAACAATTAATTCCCTTTTTTTAATTTTATCCTAACAGATTTTTATGAATCAATTAAATTGCTTACCCCCTTCTTGTTACAATNTATATATATATATATATATATATATATATATATATATATATATATATATATATATATATATATATATATATATATATTAAATAGATAGATAAAATTTTACCACTAGCATAATTTAGACCTAGACCTTAAATTTTCGTGTTGGGCGACATTTTATTAGGGAAATTTGTTTTTAAAAAATCTTAACACGTTATTTGTCCTAAGGCCATCTAGGTTCATTCATTTATCATCAACAAAGAAACGTGCCCTTCAGGACGCACTAGGTGCTCCAAGGGTGACACTCGCCTTAATCTGTTTCCCTTGCACAATGTGCCCTTCAGGACGCACTACATGCTCCAAGGGTGTCACTCGCCTCTTTCCATTTTTCTTGCATGGCGTGCCCTTCGGGACGCACCACGTGCTCCAAGGGTGCCACTCGCCTCTTGATTGACCTTGTAGACATCAAAAACCCCTGGAATCAGTACTCTGCCAGGTGAACTTGTGGGAGACTAAGGGACTCTAAGGAATAAGGCCCCCGCCTTATTGAGCGCCCCTTAGAATCATCGTGAGTGACTATCGCAGTCTTCCCTCATGGCATCGTGGGTCCTCTCTAACTAGGTAAATGTTAACCTACAGTTCGAGCCACGGCGGGAGTGCTAGTAGGTTGTGGCAGGGTTGTTGTCCACACCTCTCCCTCAACCTCTCTGGTAGTCATGCGTGACCCCTTTACTCCACATGTGAGTCTGGTCTGCAAGCTATCATCAGCCTGCATCATCAATGAATCATGTCAGAATATATCCATATCATATCATCTAATCAGATGCACTAATATCACATATAAAACAATCAAACCACAATGGTACACTCCTCGACTCGATCCGGAGTCCAAGGGGTTCCATCGATGCCTCTACATCCTTAAGTTCCAAAATCCTGCACACTCAATAAAACCAAGTCAATATCACTTGTCTATGTCAATGCATTAAAACCACATGTCATCAACCCATAACACCTCATAATCAAAATCAAATGTTTAATAGTATAACAATCTGGATCACTTGTGAGCAAGTGTCCTCAAGGAATAAGTTCGCTCAGTGCGCAATAGCGGGATGTTACTTACACCCCCTCTTGGTCTAAACTTTGTCCCAGAGTTTCATAGTATAAGTGTCAAATAATGTCTATCACAGTATCATAACTCTATCTATCAAACAAAAACGGAAATTGTTGGTGCATGTCATATGCATCTTCCCAGGTTGTCGAGTGTGGACTATAGTTGTCCCACTAGACCTTGACCTGCTCTATTGTTCGACGTCGTAGCTACCGAACGCGATGATCTAGGATGAGGATCAGATCAGCTGTGAGCGTACCCTCATCCGACACCCGCAAGGTTCTCAAGTCAAAACATGTGTGGGATCACTAATCGATGTCTCAGACAGAAACGTGAAAGACATTATGCATATGCCTCAGGAATCTGCAAGTCTAGTCAAAAGGTCACGAGCCTCTCTTTTCCAAAATATCGTAGGAGATAGTTTATCCCCTTTTTCGAACTTGATCAAACTCTTATGTGGTTCCTGCCACAAAAATACTCGATCGCCACATCGTAACTACGGTCGACATGACGTGCATCGACATAACATTTTTGTTGATCCTACGCTTCCTTAATCCTTTGTCTTATGGTTTGCATTTTATCTTCTGCTTCTTGGATCGCTTCTGGACCCACCAGGACCCTATCCTCAAGACAATCCCAACTCAAAGGCGTCCGACACAGTCACCCATAAAGAAACTCTAAGGGTGCCATATTAATGGTGCTTTGGTAATTGTTGTTATAAGCGAATTCCACCAGTGGAAAGAATTCTTCCCAACACTTTTGTTGGTCCATAACGTACATGCGCAACATGTCCTCCAAGGTCTGGTTCGTTCATTCGGTCTACCTGTCAGTCTTCGGGTGGTATGTAGTACTGAAGTTAATTCGGGTTCCTAAGGCCACTTGGAAACTCATCCAAAATCGTTCAGTAAACATCGATCCATGATCGGATATAATCCTCTTAGGCATGCCATGTTGCCTCACCATCTCACCGATGAAAACTCTAGCTATGTCAGGTGCCTGATACGTTGTATGCACAGGAATAAAGTGAGAACTCTTTTTCAAAGTGTCTACTACTACGAAAATCGAGTCATGTCTCCTTGCCGTCAGTGGAAATCCAACAATAAATTCCATCAAAATAACCTCCCATTTCGATTCCGAAATAGCATGTGGTTGTAGTAATATTGTTGGATGTCTACGTTCAGCCTTTACCTACTGACATTCTAGACATCTAGCCACATATTTGACTATGTCTGCATTCATTCCCTTCCAGAAGAATAAGGGTTTAAGGTATGCCCTCATCTTTGTGACTCCCGAGTGAGCCATGTATATGGCTCTATGA
The DNA here is from genome assembly GCA_009831015.1 of Picea engelmannii. NCBI lineage: Eukaryota > Viridiplantae > Streptophyta > Pinopsida > Pinales > Pinaceae > Picea > Picea engelmannii. Next base: position 32,256 of record ML780696.1, on the reverse strand, counting down.
GACTCGCTTAGGATCAGCATCCTCAACTCATCGTTCGGTGGCACGTAAATCTGATTTTTAAACCTCAATAATCCATTGTCGTCAACCGTAAATCCTTCTAATATTGGTACCATCATTGTGTTTTGTCTGATAAAACCCTTGACCTCTTTGTACCAGTCATCGTCACATTGTAAAGTTAGAATCTTTCCACGTAGATTCATCTGAAGAGGCAGCACCGAAAATATGTGTGGTCTTCAACTCAATGCATCTGCCACTTGGTTCACTTTTCCTTTAATGTAAGTAATCTCGAAGTCGTACTCACTAAGCAATTTTGACCAATGTCGTTGTCACGCATTCAGGTCGCTTTGCGTAAAGATGTGTTGTAGTCCACAGTGGTATGTTTTTAGTTCAAACTTTCATCCAACAAGGTAGTGTCTCCAAACATTCAAGGCATAAATGATGGCTAACAACTCCAAGTCGTGCATCGTGTAGTTCTCCTCGTGCCTTCACAATTTCCTTGAGATGTAAGCGATCACTCATCTGTCTTGCATCAAGACTCCACCTAAGCCTTCCTTGGATGCGTCAGTGCATACCAAGAAGTCTGTGTCCCTGTCAGGGACCTTTAGTAACAACATTGTTTTCAATAGCTCCTTGAGCCTCCGAAATGCTTCCGTGCATTTCTCAGTCCAAACAAACTTCTTATTCTTCTTCTGCAATTTTGTGATCAGATTTGCTATCTTCGAAAATCCCTCGACGAACCGTTGATAGTATCCTGCTAAACCCATGAAGCTACGAATTGCCTAGACATTCGTCAACGCAGGACATTCCATAATAGCCTCGACCTTTTTTGGATCCACAGCGATGCCTTCGTCGGAGATGACATGCCTTAAGTAGTGAATATTCAATTGATAAAATGAGCATTTGGACAACTTCCCATACAATTTTTGCTCTCACAGACAATGTAGTACCAAGCGCAAGTGCTCGTCATGATCCTCCATCGTCCGAGAGTAAATCAAAATATCATCATTGAATACTTGGACAAACTTGTCCAAGTACTCGCGGAACACCCCGTTCATCAAGCTCATAAATACCCCTAGGGTGTTTGTCAGTCCAAACGGTAAAACAGTAAACTCGTAATGTCCAAACTTTGTCTTAAAGGTGGTCTTAGGGACATCATCTTCTTTAATCTATAACTGGTGGTATCCTGATCGCAAGCCGATCTTTGAGAACATCGTCGTGCCCTTCATTTGATCGAACATATCATCAATCCTCGGTAATGGATATTGATTCTTGATCGTTTCCTTGTTCAACTAACGGTAGTCAATGCAGAGCCCCCATGACCCATCCTTATTTCGTATGAAAATAACAGACTCACCCCATGGTGACACACTTGGATGTATCATTCCTAGGTCCAGCAATTCTTTCAGTTGCATTCTCAACTCCTGTAACTCCGAGGTCGACATCCGATAAGGTGTTCTATCTATCGGTTCAGTTCCCGATTTTAGGTCTATAGTAAACTCCAATTCCCTCTCCGACGGCATCCCGGGTAACTCCTCCGGAAATACGTCCGCAAACTCTCTCACCACCAGAAGTTTTTCTAGACCTTCCACTACTCCCTTCTCGTTTAACGCAAGGATCGCATAAAGCTTTCACCCCTTGTGCATGCTCTTCCGTAGCTGCAAGGAAGAGATGAACCTCAGGGAGGCTCCCTAGTTCCGACCTATGATCACATGTCTTTCTCCCTCGTCATCGACCAAGCTCAACCGTTTCATCTTACAGTTGAGTATCGCCTCATGTGATTCCAACCAGTCCATACCAATCACGACATCATAAGATCCTAAGATTGTGACATACAGGTTGGCCCTGGTGATAAACTCTCCCAAGTTAAGGGTACAGCCCGTAACCCTTCCTCCAACCTTCTGTTTGGCTCCCGAATCCCTCTCTACAAAGCTAAACTCATCTTGTTCATCTACCTTGGCCTTAATCCTTTTTAGCACTGCACCAGAAATGAAACTCATGGTAGCACCAGGATCTATCTAAATACTAAGGATCTGGTCAGTGACGGTGCTTTTCGTCTCGAGCACAATCGACTGATGCTCTGCCTGGCGGTTATTCACCGCTGCATGAATCTGATGGTCCTTGCCCAAATCTCCCACGGTAGTGGGTCCGATTGATCCAGATGTTCTAGTCCTCTCCACAGGCAGTCACATTGGTAGTGTGGTTCCCCACATGTCCAACACCCCTTCTTCAGCCCAGTAGTCCTGGTACCCGAAGTAGAAGATGGCGGCCCACCAGCCTGGAATCCTGGTCTGTTCTGCTAAACAGGCCTAAACTGTTGTTGCTTCGGTCGAAGATGTTGTTGATGTTGTGGTCCCTGATAAGGTGTCTGTTGTTGAGGCGTCAGTCGCCGAGGTGTAGTGAAATCAGATCCCCTCTGGAAGCCATGATACCCTGGCGTATGTATGGCTGGTGCTTGATGTTGTTGTGCACTAGATGACACCTGCCCTGCTGGTCTCGCTGAAGTCCTGGTCTGACCCCCACTGATAAGATCCTCCTCTGTTATGAGGGCCTTTTGGAAGACATCATGCAAGGTTTGAGGCATCAAAATCCTAACCCTTGCACCTATGTTGTCATTAAGGCCGAACACGAACCTGTTGACCTTAAGTTTCTCAATGTTAATATGCGAAGCATACTGGAGCAGCTCCATAAAATGGGCCACATACTCGGGCATTGTGCGGCTACCTCGTCGCAAGGCGTCGAACTCCTTGAGTTGACGCTCAATTAATTCCTTAGAAAGATACCTCTCCTGGAACCATCCCTTGAACATTTCCCATGACACGTCGTCAACGGCCACGTTCAAAAGTGGTAGGAGTATCTTCCGCCATAAAAGAGTACTCCCCTTCAGTCAAAATACCACCATGCATACCTTTATGCTGGAGGTCATAATCGCAAAGAGTGAATCACAACACCTTTCTCTACAACCATGCCTCGACGACAGAGCCGTCCATGACACTCATGGGCTTGAGAACTCAACTCTCTCGAGTTCTCAGTGGATGCTAACGGTACTAGCTAGGGTGCGTTGTGGACCCTCAGGGGTACTTGTGCCCCGGCCTCATCTCAGTACCGACGATGAATCAAGGCCCCTTGACAATACCTGGAAGGGCCTTTTCAGACCATCATCATCCCTTACAACAAGCGAATCCAGCCCAAGGACTTGTTCCTCCCCTTGGGGGTTCGACTCCGAGGGTGCGGTAACTTCTGGAGGCGTCACACCTCCTTCCACGGCACCACATTGCGAACCTCTAAGGCATCCTCTAAATGATATCACCACAAGGACACGTTAAGGTTTTTAATTAACACAAGGGTTAATATTCATAGGTTTACTACAGTGGAAAGCCTGGCGATCCACAGTCACAGGGCTGAACCCGCTCTAATACCATATGTGATGAACCCATCGTTACGTCTACAAGTGAAACAGCCGTGCAAGATTTTTTTTTTGTGGAAGGCAAGAGGAGACGACAACAACAGTTAACCACACGACTGACAATGAACGCAAGCACATAGTCCAGGCAATAGGCAAAGATGACTCCATGCATTGTGCTCCAGTGCAACTGGGCGAAACGTGCAAAGAACAACAAGGAGAAAAGTACTACCCGCCCGACACAAACATGACCTCACCTACAAGCTAAGTGACAACATCCCCATCCCAACACCACGGCCTTGAAAAACCAATACTAGAAACTCAAGGTGCGCGAACCAACGCATGAAGGCGTTCCACCCGTGTGCCTAAAGCAACTTACAACGCTCGACAACACTCACATAGAATGCATCGAATCCAGCCAAGCTCTCGATCGTCGCTATCCAATAGCGCGCGCCATGATCCCCACATCAGGAATCATGCCATCCCCAAGCGATAGGCACGTCAATAACCTTGGTACCACACATCCTATCTGGACCGAGGACTCTAGAGAATCCAACGCGCTAGGAGTAAAATACCGATAAGAAACCACGCCCATACCCCGACAACAGGTTGACGAGACACCAGAGGAAGACACCGAGGGAAGACACAAGGCAAACACAACTTCGTCAACCACCCGTACAATAATTGGTAAGCCAGTAGTCTACGTGTGAAGGTTGCGTTATTCCAAGCTACTAAGGTCAAATAAAATCCAAATGACGAAATTCGAGGAATTGTTATGTTATCTTGTTATTTATGAATAAATGTCACCTTGATGTTATTCAACGAGAGTTAATGCTATTTTTATGCGCTACTTAAAACAAGCTAAACATTACATACAACCAAGCTATTCATTACAAGCTATAAAAGCCCCAAAAAATCAAGCTACAAGTTACATGAAAGGTCGCTATACATTCAATGAGAAATTAAAGCCATACACAATCAATGAGATTTACTGCCATAAGTATGTAATGAGATTAATTCCATATTCATCTAACTAGGTTTAATTGTCGCATATATTTAATGAGATTTAAATGCCAAATGCATGATCATGATTAAATGTCATTCGGAGCCACACAATGCACTTGATGCCATTGTTACAAGATACCCTACAACAACAACTATCATTGCTAAATACAAAAAAGGGGGGGACGTTGTCCAAAAACAAATATGTTGAAGCAATTGGTATTAATTCAAATGCCAAGCACGTCTATTACTCAAGTTGTGTATTAAATTAACTGTCAAGCATGTATGTTACTCAATTGGTACAATTATGTTGTCTATTACTCAATAATGAACTGAAGTTGTCTCATATATAAATAGCAACGCTGACTGTTCAAATGCATACAAATAACTTAGTTGCTCATGAATTAAATTAGTTATCCAATGGCATTGCACAAATACAGCCATACCAATTCTCAATCGCTGAGGTAATATAATCCAATAAGTATTAAAGTTGGTGTACCAATAAGGGAAAAACAAACTTAAACCCAAGGCTGATAGGTCTAACTTCGAGCCATAGGTAAAGTAAAATCACAGACATAGGGGTAAAATGCAGTCGTTCACAAGGGAAAAACTCAGTCAATGCAGCAGCCAATTCTAAAAGTTACGGTAAACAAAAAAAACGCATTCAAAGAAGGTATAAAAACAAGGGCAACAAGATGAAATTCACTGCCATTCAAGGCACGGATTTGTTGTCAATAAAGGTATATAAACTGCAGCATTTAATGAGGAAAATTCTCTACCTTCCAAGGCATGAATTCACTGTCAATTCAAAAATGAAATCGCTAGCATTCAATGAGGAAAATCGATGCCATCCAAGGCACGATTTCACTATCAATTCGGCAATGAAATCGTCAGCATTCAGTGAGGAAAATCGTTGCCATCCAAGGCACGATTTCACTGTCAATTTGGCATGATAACTAAAAACGTTGTTGAACATCAAAAGGGACTTGCCGCCATTAACCACCACCACTACACTATAGAACATCCTCTTTCGCACAGCAAATACACAGTCTAAGGATTACGGAAATCTCTGGGTAAGTAAAACAATCGTGGGCAATTATCACCAGAATTCGCTGACCCATATCTAACTGTAAATAAATAAAAATTTGTTGAATATAAATTGTGAATACACCCAGTGAATGTAGAATCGTTGGTTGTCATTCGAGGGAAGGCTTAGTCAAAAAGGTTGTCAATCAAGTGTACCACATAGACAGGAATAACAAATAAAAACGTTTTTCCATTCCAGGATACCAATACAAAAATGCTGACATGAAATCAATTCATTTTTCCATTGCCAAAATACCAAATATAAAAATGCAGACAGGAATAACAAATAAAAACATTTTTCCATTCCAGGTTACCAATACAAAAATGTAGACAGGAAATCAATTTGTTTTTCCATTACCAGAATACCAATACAATGCAGACAACAATAAGAGAAACGCAAGGATCCAATGGGAAAAGTCATGGAAAGGATCCCAGGGATGCTATCAATCAAGGCGCAAAGAAAAACCAACTAGGACGCAATATAATCCATACGCAGAGGTCTTTGCTAGATGGTGAAATCAACAATCATCCAAGGACAAGAACGGAGGTAGACGGCTGACAGGAATGTCCTTCGCTCATCATCCATGCACAGAAAAGTAGGGCGCTGAGATCCATAGGTCTGTTAATGCCGAAGCGACGATCGTAGATCAGGCTCCTGGCCAACTACTCAGGCGAGGACTGATGAGCTAGGGATGAAGGGCAAGACAACGACAAACTTCACAAATCAATACACCCAAGGCAATCAAGACATGTCGGGAATCAAAGGCCATGGGAGCCAATCAATCATCAAGCTAGGCTAAGGAAAATTCAGTCAACAACTAGAATGCTAGACAATCAATTTACTTACCCACTAAACATGCAGATCTGAAACATATTACTACTACAATCTACCATACAAAATGAAGAAATTGTATCATTTCCTGATCGCCCGCTCTGAATTGATGTCCTGCTCGCTCCATGCAACACCTGCTTGCCGACTGACAAGACTTCACCGGTACCTCCCAGCCAATGCTAGGGGTACTCTTCTTCCCCCATAGCCCCCCGAGCCGCAAAGGGGCCATGCTCGCTAACCACAGAATCAGTTAGCTCCCAGCTCACCTCACAAGGCCGAGCTACCACACCTCACCGAGCTGGGTATCCCAACTCCCACAAGCTAAGTCAGTCAAGTAGAGATTTTTGCAGTGTAACGTTACACAAACAGAAGAGATCCTTCATCCTTCTCCTCCCTTCATTATATAGAGTTTCCAAGTCCCTTACTTTCCTAAAATCTCATTTAATTAAAGTTTTAAAAATTAATTCCTAAAAATTCCTCCTTGTACAAGTGTCAGCCATCCCCTTCATTCCTCCACAAATTAATTTCTTTAATTAATTAATTTCCCTTATTTCCCTCACCCACCTAGATTCACTCCTAGAATCGCTCCTAGGTGTCCCCAAATTCTCTTACAGGTTTTAATGACTTTCCCCATTATTAATTTGCTAGTTCAGTTTTAAATTAGAAAGTTCTTAATGGTAGATACCTTACTAAGTTTGACTTTCTGCTTTTTTCCGTGTGTTTCCCTTTTCTTTTTATGTTTCCCTCTTTTCCTAGATTCTTAATTGTTTTAGAATTCCCCTTTTTTCCTTTTTCATTTAGAACTCAAATTGGCAAATGTAGAAACTAACCCTTTTCCCTTTTTAATTAATAAATTTTAAATTATCATAAAAAAATAAAACAATTAATTCCCTTTTTAAATTTTATCCTAACAGATTTTTATGAATCAATTAAATTGCTTACCCCCTTCTTGTTACAAGATTTACGGAAGATTATTAATTATATATATATATATATATATATATATATATATATATATATATATATTAAATAGATCGATAAACTTTACCACTAGCATAATTTAGACCTAGACCTTAANTATATATATATATATATATATATATATATATATATATATATATATATATATATATATATATATATATATATATATATATATATATATATATATATATATATATATTAAATAGATAGATAAACTTTACCACTAGCATAATTTAGACCTAGACCTTAAATTTTCGTGTCGGGCGACATTTTATTAGGGAAATTTGTTTTTAAAAAATCTTAACACGTTATTCGTCCTAAGGCCATCTAGGTTCATTCATTTATCATCAACAATGCGACGTGCCTTCAGGACGCACTAGGTGCTCCAAGGGTGCCACTCGCCTTAATCTGTTTCCCTTGCAAGACGTGCCCTTCAGGACGCACTACGTGCTCCAAGGGTGTCACTCGCCTCTTTCCATTTTTCTTGCACGACGTGCCCTTTAGGACGCACCACGTTCTCCAAGGGTGCCACTCACCTCTTGACTGACTTGGTAGACATCAAAAACCCCTGGAGTCAATACTCCGCCAGGTGAACTTGTGGGAGACTAAGGGCCTCTAAGGAATAAGGCCCCCGCCTTATTGCGTGCCCCTTAGAATCATCATGAGTGATTGTCCCAGTCTGCCCTCACGACATCGTGGGTCCTCTCGAACTAGGTAAACGTTAACCTACAGTTCAAGCCACGACGGGAGTGCTAGTAGGGTTTGGCAGGGTTGATGTCCACACCTCTCCCTTAACCTCTCTGGTAGTCATGCGTGACCCCTTTACTCCACATGTGAGTTTGGTCGGCAAGCTATCGTCAACCTACATCATCAATGAATCATGTCAGAATATATCCATATCATATCATCTAATCAGATGCACTAATATCATATATAAAACAATCAAACCCCAATGGTACACTCCCTGAATCGATCGAGAGTCTAAGGGGTTCCATCGATGCCTCTGCATCCTCGAGGTCCAAAATCCTGCACACTCAATAAAATCGAGTCAATAGCACCTGTCTATGTCAATGTAGTAAAACCACATGTCATCAACCCATAACGCCTCATAATCAAAATCAAATGTTTAATAGTATAACAATCTGGATCACTTGCGAGCAAGTGTCCTCAAGTAATAAGTTCGCTCAGTGTGCAAGAGCGGGATGTTACATTACCAACTTAAATCATGAACCAGCGACAAAAATTAAATTCATGTATTGATAACATATTGACATCATAAAGCAATATAAACCAGCGACAAAAACTAAAATCATGTATTGATAACATATTGACATCATAAAGCAATATATGTAGAAAGGTCATGATCTCACATGTACAATCACAAGTTTGAGATAACTATTGACCCCAAAAAAAATGACTCATTTGATATACTCAATCTAATTTGAAGTTAAAATGGATTAAAAACAATTAAATGAATTTAACAACAAAAAATATAAATTAAAATATAAAAAATTCAAAATATAGGTTCAAGTGATTGAGTTATTTATAAAGTTATATATTTGTAATAATAGCCAGATCATTTTTTTCAATAAATCATATTGTATCAACTTTACAATATCTATACACATGAGTCCATAAAGTTAAAAAAAAAAAAAACTTACAAAATTTCCCACAAACCTAAATAAAATATTCATTTTCGTTCCAAAAAACTAACAAAAATCTAAATACACTTAGTTTTGTGGGTGTTTATTCGCATACTTAGTTTTGTGAGTGTTTATTCTTCTTGATGATGGTTTATGTTTATGTTTTTGAAAACAATAGTTGACATGTTCAATTTAATTTCTAATAGTGAAGTGGACTTAATGACAACGATGCATTTGAATAAAAAAATTGGAATCCTTACAACTCCTAGAGTCCATTTGAGATGAGTCCTATATCTAATGAAAAAATGATTTTTTACAAATCCAATATTGATGGGAAAACTTGGTTCATTTTCCAAGCTACTTGATTCTCAAGATCAATTGATTGTCATAATTTTACAAGAAAGAAACACTCACTTGTTGTGATGCAAATCACACTCTTTCTTTCACTGAGATACTAGCTAGAGAGATGAGAATTAGTGTGAATTGTACAAATATTTATTGTAAACATGATGCACTCTAGCTTGGTGTGCTCTATAAGGAATAGAGAGAAAGATTTTGAGATGGTTCATTGGTGCTTATGCATTACACTTGGGCATCCTTGACAATAAATTACATACTTAGATTATTACTTTGCTTGCAATTGCAATTGTGGAGTTCCCCTCTCTATGAGCTTGGATTTTTTCCACCTATGCACTTGGATAATGTATTGTGAGTTTTAAAAGGATTAAGTTTGGCATTGAGGAGCAATTATCTGTGTCACCAATTATAATGTGGAATATTATGATAGGATATTTCTAGTTACATCATATGTGTAACTAGCAATTTTCATTTGGATATAGAATGTATAAAGAAATCTCTAGATTGCATTCTTATGTTTTAGAAGTAGAGTTGTTTCCCAATTGTATTCTTGATTTTGGGGGTAGTGTTTCTATGTTTGTACATTCCTTAGTAAAAAACAACAAGGAAAACAATCATTTGTCCCTAGTGAGAAAATAATTATTTCTTATTGTGTGTGCTTCTTTGTTATGGCCATTCTAATATTTTAGGTTTCTTGTTTATGTTGAACATATTTGTGTTATATATTCTTCTACATTTGTTGTGGGTTGATCTTCAAGTTTAAAAATTGGTATCAGAGCAATTGTTGGCTTCAAAGAGACGCCTTTGTCACCACGTCAAGGAAACCTTATTCGTGGAATCTTTGGTTGTTGAGGCATTGTTTTTTAGGTTTTGATTAGAGAGCTATACAAATCTAATTATCTAGGTAGAGGAGCTCAAATCAGACAATGTTGTTTTTCTATAGGAGTGATGTTTTTGAAGTATCTAGCATCAGTGGGAGGTTGGGAAGATATGTAGGAGAAATGGCATCTAGACATTCATAGATTGAGAAATCCAATGGTCACAACTTCAATTTGTGGAAGTTGAAGATGGAATATTTTCTTATTGAAAGAGAGTGTAATGTCCCTTTCCAAATGATCACTCGAGGAGATTGATGTAATATCCTAAGTGATTCTCGTAGGCTATAGTTGGTGGAAAGAAATGGGATTAATTAATTATTTGATGTCATCGGGGGAGAAAAAACAATCTTTTTTAAAAAGTGACATTGAGTAATTAAGTGAAAAGACGTTTTAAGTGACTTTGAGATTATAAAGTCACTTTAATTTATTAAAAATTTAAAAGGACCAACAAAAGGGTGAATGAGGAAATAAAAGAGAAATTAGGGTGTCCTCTCTCATTATGCATTGTTGTTTTCTAAAAATGAATTTGAGGAGCTCTCGTGGCTTTTGGATCTTGGGATAAAAAATCCTAAAGAAGAAGATTGGTTTTGGTGGTGAGACCATCCACCCTAGTTGTTCATGGAGAGAAGATCACTCAAGTATTTTCATTGTGCTTCACTGTGACAGAGTTTATCATTTGGAAGCTGAGTTTTCCTGTTTGTGGCTGATTTGTTTCTTGTATGTGGTTTGAATGCTCTTGAGAAGGTTGAGTTCTTGTTGAGAAAGGTTGAGCTAAGTTGTGGTTGTGTTTTTGTGTGTTGTGGGTTATGTTCCCTTAGCTTGGGGTCGAGTTACTCTTGTGAGTCGAGTTCTAGCTGTGGTGTTTTTATTTATTTGAGCAAGGGGGGAAATTCTAGTTGTGGAGGGCACATTTTTGGAGCTGGGCCAATTTCTTTTGTGGGAAGACTTTATTTTGTTAGAGGGATCGATTTCTCCATTATTGAGGATGATTTCTTTGCAGCAAAGCTATACCATTTGATGAATTTTATTTGTTGACTATGTCGAGTATATTTTCTTGGTGGGGAGTTGTTCTTACCCTCATTCTTACCAGTTGTAATAGGTCATAATTTAATTAAATAAAATAATATTTTGTGTGTGACATTCCTTTGTTGTTATATCATTTTTGTTTAAGATATTCCATGGGTATTTGGCTGTGACATTTTGTATTCACGATGAACACTTAAATGGAATTGAAACTTTTCCCAACCATCAAAACTTCATGTGGAAAAACCAAACATCAAACATTAAACACATTATAGTGGAGTAGAACCTGCAACCTAAGTGTTTGACGAAATTCATCACTCATAAATACTCATAAATTGCTACAACTATGATGGAAAAATTGTGACAGCAATAGGTAGGGTCATTAAAATGGTATCAGAGCCTCAATCCTTCCATCATGAGTAGGTTTGTTGTTTCATGAGGCGTGAAGACAGGGAATATTTTACCTGCAGAAGTAGAAGGCGGAAAGGTTCAGAAAAAATATTTCAATCGGGTTCAGAAGAAGAGGACCAATCAAAAACAAAGAAAGAGGGATACATGGGGGATAACAATGAGATAGTTAAGGAAAGTTCCATGCATATCCTAAATGATTTATCCAAGGGGCAACAATAGCTAGTAACACTCATGAAACAATTAATTACCAACACTCAAGCAAATCAAAACCATGTGGGTAACACTGGTGCATGGGGTTCCAATGGGAACAATGGGAATCATGCAGAAGGTAGCAACAAAAATATCCCCACACAAAACCACACTAGGACAAGTAGTAGAGTGATTCCTATACCTCTTTTTCCTCGATTCTTGGGGGAGCAACAAACAAGAAATCAAGAGTAGCCAGGACAAGGTGAAAATTTTAGTGATTACTTGAGGGAGTATCAAGATCTTGGTGATGAGTTCCAGGTAGCTATGTTATTGAAGGACTATTGTACTATCAAATATAGGAATATACCTAGAGATTTCAACAGGGATCAAAATAACTTGGATCTCATGCGAAAGGTTGGGAAGCTAACCATTCCTTCCTTTGATGGTTTGAAAAGTGCATAGTTAGAGCATGGGTTCAGAATTTGGACACATACTTCCAACTCAACCATATGATGGAGTCATAAGAGATTAAATTCGCTACCTTGCATTTTTATGGAGAGGCCCACGAGTGGTGGTACCATGGATTGGTCACTATGGGACATGCTAGCATTACTTGATATCTGGACTTCACACAAACGTTGATGGAGAAATTTGAAAAAAAGATATGGAAATTCATTTCATAGAGTTGGTACAACTCAAACATGTTGGGACACCAGACACCTACATTACAGAGTTTCATAGGCTTGCAATCACGATGAAAGATATATCCAATCAGAGGCTAGTTATGTTATTCATGGAAGTATTATCTTAGCCACTGCGTGGTTGGGTTAAATCCTTCAAACCAGAGTCTCTATAGGATTCCATCATTAGGACATAAGACATGGATAAGAAACATTTTATTCCCCAGAAAAATAATCCTTTCTCCAAACATTTTATTCCCCAGAAAAACAAGGATAAGAAACCTCTCCAAAACGAGTAGACTAGAAAGGAGAAGTTGGATGAGGCAACTCATAATGAGTTGAGAATAAATAATATTTTCTTCAATTGAAAAGAGCCTTGAGATTTGGGACACAGGTACATGGGGAATGGAAAGTTAAACCATATAGAGGTGCACTCAAACGGTGACGAAGAAGAGTAGGAAGCTACATAGGGACATGGAAACAAGCAGGGAGACTCGAGTGATGAGAAGCCTCATGTGGAAGCCAAGGGTGGGACTATAACCATTATATCAAGAACCCCTATATACTACACTTTCAGATTCAAAGGAGTACTACAGGGACATCATGTCACAAGTTTTATTGATGGTGGGGTGACCCACAACTTCAATTATGCAGCATTGGTGGCCAGGAGATGCATTTATACAGAGGACTTTGAGGGGTTCAATGTGGTAGTGGTTGATGGATTTAATATGACATGTGCATGCAATATTCTGAGGTTGGATGTGACATTGGGAAACTATACCTTGACCGAAAATTTTTATGTGGTTGATTTAGCAGACAACAAATGACAAGAAGGTTGTTCTAAGGGGAATATCAAATAGTGGCCCTAATATTGTGTCAACCATAAGGATGGAGGCTATTTTCATACCTGGAGATGTAGTGTGTGAATTCAAGTGCTTGATTACAGCTCAGGAATAGGAAGAGGGATGACAACATCATCATGTAGATATTCAGGCATTATTGAGTAAGCATGATAGGGTGTTTGGATAGATACCTATAGGGAGACAGCCTAATAGAGGATTTGAGCACACCATTGGGTTGGAGGAGGGAGCAAAACCTGTGGTCACTACTCCCTACAAGAATCCAAAGAAATTCAAGGATGAAATTAAGGAGTCTACTAAGGAATTGTTGGAGATGGGACACATCATACCTATATATATTTTATTCGCTTCTTCCATAGTGTTGGTGAAGAAGAAGGATGGCACCATAATGATGTGCATTGACTATAGATCCTTGAATAAGAAGTCCATAAAAAATAGGTACCCCATTCTCAGGATCGATGAGTTATTAGATGAGTTTCATGGGGTCGTTTATTTTTTGAATATTGATCTTCAATTGGGGTATCGTCATATTAGAGTCAGAGAGCAGGATATCCCAAAAACTACTTCCAGGTGCCATTATGGGAATTATGAGTCTTTGGTCATGTTGTTTGGGTTGACCAACGCACTAGCCACACTTAAGTCCTACATGAACCACATCTTCAACAAGCAGTTGAGGAAGTTATTTTATGATATTCTTGTATACAATAGAACATAGGAGGAGCACTTGGAACATCTAGATGAGATTCTTAGCATCATGGAGGATCAGCCATTGTATGCCAAAGATTGAAAGTGTGAGTTTGGTGTGACATATACCCTATACTTGGGTCATGTGGTCAGTTCCCAAGTAGTATAGGTACATAGGGAGAAGATTCAGGCCATATTGGATTGGCCACTGCCAAGAACCTTACATAGTTGTGTGGATTTTTGGGGATATGCAGCTATTATCGGTGCTTTGTAAAGGGGTTCTCACGGTTGGGTGCACCACTCACAGATCTCATGAATAAAGGGGAATTCATGTGGAAGAACAGGTTGTTACACCTTGAAAATATAGTGTTCTAACTTCTCCAACTCTACATAAATTAGGGAAGACATGTGATCCCTAGGTTAGAATAGATTGGAAACACTTTGTATAATATAGCACACCTCTTATAGTGGCAGTATCCTCAATCCATTGTTTCTTATAAAAACAAGTTGCAACAGCCACAGGAATTGAATAGCAAGATGCAAAATGAAAAAAATTGGCAAAATCCTAAGTTACCAGGACATGGATACAAAAACACCATATTTTTGAAAATTCAGGATCTGAATACAATAGAAAAATGGCCAGTACAAAAGATATAAAAAAAAATTTGTAATTTAAAAAAAATCATACTTTATAATTTTATAATGAAGATATGTTGATCCTTGACAAATTTGCAGACTGATTGCAGATTATGTACATAAATATTTGGGATTTCTACCAGATGCCAAAATTGGAAAACATAAATTTTGAAGTCTTCATTTTTCAAAAAAAATCTATGTAAGAAAAAAAAGGATAAGCGTGAGTATTAATGTGGAATAGAATCCCAACATAATTATATGTTGCTTCCATCAATGCCCCCTACAATATTGTAGCTAGAAATTAGGGGAGGTTTCAAATGAGACGGATTTTGGCTTTTCCTTGATCTTCAAAACTCCTCTAGTACAATCCATATTGATTTTCTATGATGCCCTTGTAAAGGGTTAGAAAAAAATTACAGATTTGGGTGACATTGCTGGTTTGAGGTCTCCTTTGTCGCTCAAGCTAGGGCCTTCTCTCTCCCTCCTCTGTCTCACTGTTCGTTCTTTGTCACTCTCTGTCTCTCCGTGTCTCAATTTTGGCTCTTACAGTCGAGGTCTTGCTTCTATCGGGAGGGTTGTGTTTGTCATTTTCTTTGGTTTTGCAATTTGATGCAGGTTTTCAATTTTGGTGGGTTTTATAAAATATGTATTATTAAAATGCCATATAATACAGCAAATATATTATACAATTTATCTTCTATAATATAAATTGTACTATATAAAAAATATATAATACAGTTTATAATAATTTTTTATATATAATACAATTTATCTTAAAGTTTTATATATAAGACAATTTATATTAAGGTTGTTGGGGTTATAGGGTTTATGGGTAAAGGGTTAGGTGTTAACAATTTTTTGGGGTTAATTAGGTGTAAGAGATTGATGGAATTAGGAGTTACCAACGTTAGGGATTAGTTGTTATAGATATAATTGGTTAGGATAATATGGTTTTGTAGGTTAGTGAGTTGGGCATGATATAAATGGTCATAGTAATATGATGTAAAGTGGTTACGAGGATTAGGGATGTCATCATCTATGATGATGATGACAATGATGACTACAACGATGATGATGACAATAATGATAATGACGATGACAATGAAAATGATGATGATGAAACTGACAATGACAATGATCATGTTGATGATGAGAAAAATGGCAATGATCATGATGATGATAGTGACAATGCAGGAAGAAAATGATGATGGAATTAATAATATTGATGATGACAATGATGATGACAGTGACAATGAAAATGACGATGATGATGACATTAATGATGATGATGACAATGACGATGACAATATTGATTACGATGGCGATGATGATGGTGATGATGACAATGGAAGACGATGATGAATATGGCAATGTTGACAATCATGATGATGATGACAATGACAATGATGATGATCACAATGAAAATGTCAATGATGATCACGATGATAATGACAATTGAAGAAAATGATGATGGCATTGACGATCTTGATGATGACAATGATAATGAAAATGATGAAAATGATGATGACAATAGTGGTCATGATAACACTGACAATGCCACGTCAAATATTTACTTTCAATAATCTCTAAAAACAATATCATTAAGTGAATAATATGAATACCTTAATGAGATCCTCTTGGTTTTGAGAATAATTTATTCTCTACTAAACGGGGCCAACCACATGAAGGTGGAAGCTCATTTGACCCCTCCCCCTGCATCACTCTCAATTCCCCATACCCAATAATTCATATTAATTTAAACAAAAATTGCACAACTAATCATTTATAATATAAATAATTTTGTCCTAAAAATATTTACAAACACTTCTTTAATTTATGTTTCTTAGTTTTCATAAACGTCTTTAGTAAATCATCAGATGTACATTAGTCTTCATCCCCTTTAGTTGTTGGACCCTCTCCTGTCTGTGATCCATGACTATGCGTCATCTCCACCATTGTATTACTTCTAGTAGTACGACATACCAGTGGGCGTTGTTGCACTATAGGGGCATCCACTACAAAAACATAAAGCGTTAGAAGGACATGGTTATAATTTATTATTATTCATATACACAGTATTTCATTAATACAAATATCATGACTATGTTGTTTACCTAGAGGATTAGTCGACATGACCATTGTTGTCGATCAATGTTACATGGTTAATGTCAATGATGATAATGATCATGAAGATGACAATGATGATGACCATGATGACAATGAAGATGATTATGACAATGGAAGATAATGATTATGGCAATGACTATGATGATGACAATGGAAATTATATGATGATGATAACAATAAGGATGGAAAATATTATGACAATGGAATACAATGATGATGACAACGACGAGAAATGTTGATTATGGAGATGACAATGACAACAAAAAAAATGATTATGGTGACAACGATGATGATGATATCATTGATATTATTCTCCATCCAAATCTACATATGTATCATCAAGTTCAAAATCGATGTTGAAAGGATTGGCCAGATCAACATCGCCATCAATGTCATTTTTTATCATAATATCATCGTCAATATCATCATCGAGAACATAATTTTCATCTACCTCTGGTTGAACTTCTTTGAATTCTTTGTCTGACATTACATCTACCTCATGCTCCTCTATAACTTATTCTTCTTTAATATCATTTTCTTCTTGTACATTATACTTTACAGGCCTTCCCCTTGGATCATATCTAACAATGTACAACCAACTTGCTTTACCTGGAACCTCTAAATAAAAGACCTGCTCACATTTGCTTGGAATAACATAAGTATCAGTCTCAAATGTCCTTGTATTAGCCATGGTAAATCATTGGCATGCTCAATAATAGTTCTTTCAGGATCGCGTTCATTCATTTGTAACCTGTGCCATTTGAAATCGAACATAACTAACTTGAAAGAATTAAAGTCACACTCAATTATATCATTCAAATACCCATAGTATCTATTTTCAAATATTGTTGGATGCCTGTCACTTCTAGAGGAAACATTAGTGACTTGAAATATTGTGGGTATCCCACTATTAGAGGTTTTCTTCTTGTCATCCAACTTTTTTATGCAAAATTTATGGCCATTGCACCACATATCCTTGTAGTGTTTCAACTACAATATGCCCAACACATAAAAAATGCACTGTCAATGAATAAACATATTTAGACTTAGTAAAAAATTATAAAAAAAACACACCATGACCTAGATTAATATAATGGAAAATAACTTAAACATGTTTTGGGTGAATTATATATATGCTTTCATGTTTATCTTTTAAACATTATGCTAAATTGATTTCCCTCTGAGTAAGATTGGTATCTTGATTATGATGAGATTCTTTAAGCAATGTAGCCACCTCTTCCAATGATAACCTACCATTACATTGTATATTACATCAATATGTTCATAAATTCATATAATCAAAATCATTTGTGATGAATAAATGTATTGCATCCCACTCTCGACCAATTGTATGAAAAATGAATAAAAATTACTAACAATAATAATGGTTAATAATTGATGGAATAATAAATTTTAATTAATAAGTACAATATAGATAAAAATTAATAATGCAAAGTATTATAGATCTCATATACCATCTAATAATTACCTTTCACTTTCCCCATTCTACCTTTTCCGACTAAGACCTCCCCTTCAAATTTTTTGATGGTGTTGACATCCAAAATGCAAGGCAACTTCATTCCTGCTACTAATTTAGCAAGATATTGACTAATATACACCAAGGATTGATATACCATATATCCCTCCACCATAGAACCCTCAGGACGTTCTCTTTGTATAATGAAATCCTTTAATGACTTCAAGTGCCTCTCCACCACCCACATTGACCTTGTGTGTATAGGTCCACACATTTCGATCTCCTCAACTTGGTGTATGAGGTATTGTTCTTGAGCATTGAAAAATGTTGGAGGTAGATACTTGTCCATTTCACACATTAGGCGAGGAGTTTCTCTCCTCCAATATTTTATATCTTCTTTATTAATTTCTTTAGATGACAACCACCTACACATGAGTATACAAGCAAATCGTATGTTTCAACAACAAAGTATATACATTTATTCAAGTAAAATAATATGTGATGACAAGTTATGAAACAAACATTTTGCTTACCTCGTGTATTTGCCAAGATTATATATAACATGTTTTACGTTGTGGTCAAAGTTGTTAGAGAGAGATATAGGTAGAACATATTGTAATTACAAAAAAGGAATCATTATTTTTTTGAAAATAAAACAAAATTAAAATACTAAAAATAAGTATTACCAAAATATAAATCTACCAAAATAATTATTGTAATGAAGGTATGTCAGTCATGATTTTTTACCCCACCAAAGTAACCTTTCTTCGTTAAGATATTCTTTATGTTTGAAGAGAATCCCATGGGAAATTTAATTTTCTGATTTGCCTCTTTTACAATATTGATTTCATGCTCTGTAAATAACCATGGAAGACAATTTTGGTCTCCGACATTTCTATTTGAATCAATCAAATCGTGCATTATATGATTGGCTTCCTGAATGTCACTGCAAATTTTGACAATTTTTTCTTTTTCATTCCTTCCATCTAAGATTCTCCAAAACATTTTGGTTACATTCTTCCCAATATGCATTATATCAAACAAATGAGTTATTTGTAGGTGCTCATAGTAGGGAAACCTATTGAATTGTATGGGGTAATTTTTCATTCCTCATGGAAGTTGCCCATCAATGCCTTGCCAACCTTTATAAAACATAAATGAATTAATTATACAACAATAATTGTTAGATACAATGAACATAATTCAATACAAACAAAAATTGTAAAACATTTTGTGTGATACATAGTCGTATTGTTTACCTTAGTGATTTCTATTATATGCCAACTTACATAGGTGAGGTGTCATTCTTCATGGTTTTATTGCGGTCTATTCTTTCCCATTGAAAAGATGTTTTTGGTAATTTGATACCTATGGTTATTAGGGAGGAAGTGCATATACTCATCAAACACCTCATTTCCTAAACTTACTAAATGATAATATTTCATCCTAGGACCACAAACTAGACATGCAAATTTACCCTTCATTTGAAGACCTACAAGATATGGATTAGTAGTGTGAGAGGTAATATCAATTATATAACAAGGAATTAATATTAGAAACAAGCATAATATTTTCATAAAATTATATACTATTAAAGTGCAGTTGTGTGACATTGCATACCACAAAAATGTGTTATCCCTAGGGCATCATGAAGTGTCCATGTAAGTATTCCATGGAATTGAAATTGTTTTTTCCCTATTGGTCTAGAGATGTCATACATATTGATTTTAGCCCATAAATTTAGTAGCTCATCAACCATAGGCTCAATATATGCATTCATATATTTCACTTTGTACTTACCTAATTGGTTGAAAGTACATGTAATTAATACCTTGTTTATGTATAAGAAATAAAGCATTAATAATAAATAAGAGTACAAATGAAATGGTGCTACCTTCAAACAGATATTGTAAACAAATACTTGGAACAATCATTGCCAAAATCGTGTGCTCCCTCTTTATTGGCATCCAAGAAAGAAAGTTATTGTTTATAAAAAAAAATAGGCCACACTAATTAAATAGACTTGAGCTCACCAAATGGATTAACACCATCAGTTGTAATTGAAAGCCTAAAATTACAAGGTTCTTATTTAAAAATAGGCCATATTTCTTCGATGTACCTAAATGCAAAAGCATTGTAGACATTCGAACAACACCATCTCTGCCTATGTTTCATGCATGGTAATCCACAAATTATGTTATGCTTTCACACCTGAACAGTCGCTGTGAATGTCGAATTATCGAAATATGACAAAGAGCCTTGTGAGGCACCTTTTTTGTTACTTGATCGGTTCGATATCTATTGATTTGACATTGTGGGAATTTTTTTTCCTATGCATATTGTCCATAATATATAATATGATCATTAGGACATGCATCAATATCTTGATACTCTAGTCCAATATATTTCATAATGGCAGATAACCCACGGTATGTGCGAGGTAAATTATTTGACAGTGGTAAGAAAAAATCACCTAACAATATACAACATAAAAAATAACTAGTTAATGTAAATAATAGTAATCATAAATATCACATCATTAATATATACACATTAATTGACTCTAAAAAATGAGAAAAATAATTTCAACCTTTACGTAGATGTGACGAAATATATCGTTACGTACCTTAAGATCTGTGTGAGACAAGTGTTTGACAAACCATTCAATACCTTCAAGTTCACCAACAACATTATAGTTGAGATAACATTTGTTATTGAGCCTTCATAAAGGGGTTTTTGTGCCTTCTCAAGAAAAGGTATATCATGAATGTCATCAAAGTTGTCATCCTCATCGATAGGAGCAAAGATGTCCTGGATCAATCTATTTGTCCCACCATCTGGCTCAACAGTATTATTGGTGTCATCTTCTAATTCCATAGATTCAACTTGATCATGATGATATTCAATATCCATATGACCATCTTCCTCAACCTGTACAACAATATTTCTACTACTACTTAGAACTGCATATTTCTACGGTGACAAACACCTAGGAGGATTTTTCTTTATAATTACAATAAAAAATAATCAATAAAATTAGTGAATATGACAAATATTAAAACAAAAGAAAATTTTATAAATACAGTCAATACAAAGAGTACAATATATAATAATATTGAATAACTTAACATGGGACGATATGAGAACCCCCCTTCAATGTGCCCATATTTCCAACAATGTGTCTTAACTGTGTTAAATAGAAGTCTTCTTTTGTTAAAGCCCCTGCATTTATTGCAAAGGCATTCAAATTTTTCATTTTGCTTTGCCTCCAATGTCAGCTTTAACCTAGAAATATTCCTTTCATTTTCTTCATGATGTGTAATGTTGTTATTATTATTTGGAATTGGGATTTCCTATTACAACAAAAACTACTATAGATGCAATATTAGTACAATATACGAATATTTTCTTATAATACAATTGTTGTCGAATATTGACCCCATTTGTACGTCTGGAGTTAACTAAGCCATTGTCGTCATTGATTTACTAAATGTTTATAAGAGTAGTAGTCAACAATTAATCAAGTGATCAAAATTAACCATATAAATATATACATTTTTACCACATAAAATTCAAAACTTCACTATAAGAAAATAAGTAAATAATTGAACAATTATAAAAGAGAACTAGGCCAATATAAGAAATTGAGTAGACATGTTCATACATGTTTCCTAGAGAAATTAAACTTTTGTCCCCACAAAAAATAGTTGGTCGGCCTAAGCTAGCCGATTATGTCATGAGTATTTAAAACGAGACAAAGAGATATTAAAAATTTCTAATTTAACCTTCAAAGTACGTCCAAAATCCAAGCTATATAAATCAAGAATTTAATGTGAAACAAGGCGCGGGTCGTAGAAAAAAGAGTATTAAATGCAATGAATAATGAACAGAAGATTAATATTTTATAGATTTCGCACCTACAACTAAATTTTTGAAATCTCTAACTTACGTCGAACTTTCGATGATAGTTTACCACGTCAAACCTAAGTCAGTGACCGTTAATCACTTTCAAATAGCTATTTGGTTTTTTTTAAGAACCGCAAATGTCATCAGCATATCAACGAGCATTCAAACTTTCGATGATCATTGAGCACATCAAATATGACTAGGTCAAAGTGTTATGTCATCGATATATCGATGAGTGTGTGCATTTTAGTGGGTATATGGATGAAAGTTTGCATTGTTGTCGATAGAGAGACGCATGTTTGAACTCTCATTTATATATTGACGAAAGATCAAATTGGCGTCCTTATATCGACGACCATACCTTGGTAACAAGAAGTGAAACTTTTGTTTAAATATAGCTCCCTGACATCGTGATAGCGACGTAGTGAGACATGCGTTGGAATTACGATGAACATTAGGGAGCACCAAAAAACAATGATCGAAATAGTAGTAGTTTGCAATGGTACAATTAATTTAACTCATATTGTCATAATATTTTGTCGAATTTTCACCCCATATGTATTAGTGGTTGCCCAAATTGGTTATTCGATGACGTATCTCTAAGAACAACAACAATGGCATATTATGGTCAACTATAAGGTGTTGACCCTACTTCTATCAAGAGGGGTGGAGGTATTTCCAACCATTTATCCTCTGAAAACCCAGAGTCAGGGGAGGGTTGTGTTAAGCCGCACTCCCCTAGATGTGCGATGGTGACCATCGGTTAACCATTGGGGAAGTTAGGTCAGTATAGTTGACACTTCCACTTACAATTTTTATCTAGAGTTAAGTCGATATAGTTGACACTCCAACATATTACAACATAGGAAAGAATAGGATGTGGAAGATGGAAGTAGGTTAGGGAGGAAGAATGATTCAAAGTTAGTTGAGAATGTTGTTGGGGATTATATATGCCACTCTTGTTTTTTAATTGGATCCTATCGTGCTTAGAATACTTATTTTGATCTACTTCTGATAATTTAAGTGTGATGATCAATTATTGATGAAGCATTGTAATTTTCTTAGTAAAGATTATTTAATAATGCATTTACTTGATTTATTGTCTTGCATGCTTGGTTGTGAATATACAGAAACTATGCATTAGAGGTAGTGATTTGTTTATCATTAGTACACATGCAAAATATGTGTATGCTAGCTATGCATACATACATTGTGTATGTACACTAGAACAATTTCTTAATGAATTAATTACTAAATTGTGTTATTAATTACTTAATTATTGGTTTAATGAATATGGAAAGTATATTGAATACATATAAATATTGAGTGCCATTAAATACCCTCATTGACTTTGATTATTGGTCGAATTAAATGGGTATGGTGGGTCGCCATAACTTTTTGTGAAAAACATCAAATTTTATTAATAAGTTAGCATGTGAAATAAGACTTTGCATTCTATTTATTATTATATTTTAACTAACATTTTACCTTAAATATAGAAGGGGAGATTGATGGCCCATTAATGAGGGTCATTGAGGAGACTTTGGGAAATGTGGATGGGAATTCAATAAATAAGGAGGGGGAAAGAATGTTAAGGGGTTGTGAGATTTTGGAAAAAAAAAATTGAAGGGGAAAATAGGATTGATCCATTTAGATCTATAGGATTGACTAAGGACTGTTTGGATATTGGTCTATAGATTTTTATTTTTCTTGGAGCAGGGCCATGAAAGGATAGGAAACCCAAGGTTTTCTGGAGATGGGTAGTCGAATATGTTGTTCCTAGTTGGTTGAGAGGATTAAATCTAGTTTGGGAAAGAAAAATTTGAAGGAGTTGGACTTCCTAAATCAATCGAAATAAGAGATAATTTTCCTTATTTACTCCATGAAATTTTGTTGTCAGTTAGATTAATAAAGTGTTGGGAAACTTATTGTTCAATGAATTTCAAGCAAAATGATTTAAATTTAATCTCCTAACTACAAGTTAATTCTTGTAGTTGTAAGATTAATGGTTGTAAGTTATGCTTGAAAACCACAATGATATGTTTATTTCTTAATCCTAAATTACATTTCAACAATAACTTGAACAAAAATATATACAAGATCATATTGCAGTAATTTGTTCAAAAAACATAAAATAGAAGGATAGATAGATAAATTGTGATTTGTAACACCCATTAAAGGGTTATGATCATATAGGGTGCTACAATAAGGCATAATTCCAAAGGATCTCTCCCTCCATCATCCTAAGCCTAAAATCAATAGCACATCCTCGTGTGGTGATGGAAACAAAAGTCTCATTTGGTTCCTCACCCTTACCAAGATCATTACCAAGACAATAAAACACAAGCTAACTCAACTAAATTCATGTTTGTTAACACAAACTAGCATACATACCATATGTACACTCCACTGAGTTTTTAGGAATACAAGTTTTCCTAGGACCATATTATAGGGCCCCCTTGTGGCACTTCCTACTAACACATAAAATGATGTCAATGTTTGACTTGATCCAAGTTGATGGTTAGAAAGAATCCGCCTATAGCTATTGTTATGGTAGATCTAACACTACACCACCCTTCTTGGTTAAGGCTCATTCTTCCTATTCTTTAAATAAGTAGCAAGAGATACAAATCATGGTCTCACTCCTAACAAGATACATCATTAATATTTAGAACATGTCGACTTCCTCCATAAGTATGCCTCATGAAAACTTTCAAGTCATTGTTGTCTCAATAATAATGATAGTGTGTCCCCATTATTAGCAATTCTACATCTAGTTGTCTAAGGTGACATTAATCAAACCCATAAGTATAATATCTCTCAACATCGACATAGATTTTTACTTATACCTAAGTCCAAGCTCGAATCAGGTTCAATCCTAACCTACCACTTACTCATAAAGGAGATGAAAACTCCAAATTGATATGTCATACACCATTTTGTGTACCAAAAATTTCCCATTTAAGTTTACTAAATCCAATAATGGCTTCGTTGCAACCTTTTGGCACCGAAATATATGGTTAGATGGAATCCTTGATTTGAAATCATTATTTAATTGCAATTATGTTTTGGGTTCTCTACTCTTTGATCTAGGTTTTTTTTTAAGTTTAAGAATGTTCAACCATTAAATCTTCCATACTTGACATATACATGTGATAAAATTAATAACAAGGGAAATCCATATAGTGGCTAGTTCGTGCCTTATGAGAAGGTAGAGGAATAAATTTGATAATAAATTAATGGTCATGTATTCTAAGACCATTAGATTGGATTAGATTTGATTTTCTCTAATACAAGCATTGAATGTCCATCCATATATATTTTGCAATTGTCAAATACATATATGAAATGTCATCTAAATAGCTAATCTAAACTAGTGATAGTAACAAAATGCATTGTTTAGTTGTTCTACGAAATGGCTTTTTTCGTCGAAATCTAGCGATATAAATTACATGAATCACTATTTTTTGTTGTTCAAAATCCATTTTTGAATGCAAAAATGGATTCAACATGCTGAGAAACCCCTGGGGCACTCGGATTATACAGAAATAACCATTCAAATCTACGTATCTAACAATTTCTGACCAGAATTCAGACAAATATCCCTGGAAAAAAATCGTCATTTCTTAGAACGTTTATCCTACGACGTAACAAAACCCCTTTCTTAAAAAATGCCAAGTATAAGATAAATTAATTATAATCACTTCATCTAGGCCTGAGCATTTAAAGGCGTAGCACATAGCACATCCATTTATAATCGCGGCATGAAACTCTACTCCATGATCCCTGGAGTAGTTGAAGACTATAGGCTCGAGACGTAGATAGAGGACCAGCGGGGCATGATGGACACACACCAAAACAGAGCTATGGCCAAAACTCCAACCAATTACCTCTATGTTTTTAAACTTATTTTGTGAATGATCATAAAAATTGATTGTAAAATAACATTACATGAAAATGTGAAATGCTATTTGGAATCATTAATAATCAATTCATGTTAATTGATAATATAATCATCAAAATTATCTAGGTAATTATGAGTGATAAAACGGATTTGTTGTTTTTTTTTAATTTTAATTTTAAAAACAATGCTAGAACAAGGATTTTTTTATTTCGGAGTGCCAAAAATTCCCGTCATGGTGTTTCTTCCTTGAATTTTTATTTAGTACTTTTATTTGTAATAAAATCTTATTGGAGTGGTCAACGGTCCATCTTGGAGAGATCTACCCCATTAAGTAGATCTCTTGATTATTTGTGCATCGTATTGATATGGATATCATAATCTTATGGTATGTCTTCTTCCAACCCCTCAACTACTAAAAGTTCATTCAAATATATCAATATGCATTAATGATTACTTGGAAGCAATGGTGAAGCGTCCCCAACCCCTATCGAAACATTGTTTACAATTATTGAGTAATAATTATTGATCTTTGGGGTGGCAAGGATGGGGTATCTTGAGCTCCAAAGGAATTTTTGAACTTAAATATGTTTGGGGTTTAGGCATATCAAAAAAAAAATAGGCGAAAGCCTACACTATGTTGCAAGGTTTGATGATCACCACAAGCAATGGCATTCAAAGACTATGTGTGATATGTGATTCTAAAAACATCATTAAAAACTTGGTTTTAAATACTAGTTCAGGTGATATTCATTTAGCCTCATTATTGGAAATGATACATCGAGAAGTCAAAACGTTTTTGAAGGTCAAGTATTTCCATTTTTTACGAGAGCACAATGCTCTTGCCAACCATTACGCCAATCAAGCTATGCTATTGAAAATGGGGGAAATCATGGTTAATGGCAACCTTAGACATCAACCAATTTCTTAGTATAATATGAAGGATAGGGCATGTTGCTTCCATTTAATTACATACATGCCATCACGCAAGAAATGCTCGTCATTAAATGTAATAACTAATGTGAAGGGTTTGTCTCTCTCAGCTCGCACGAAGCAACATTCATTCTCAATTGCAATTGAATCTGTCGGATGTTTACTTCGGTATCATTGTGGGATAATGGTAGGGACAAGTGACTATTCAAGGTGGAATTACAAAAGTGCATGCTCAAGTGTAAAGTGCTTGGGCTCCTTGAATCAATTTAGATGCTTGGTATTTCTTCTTCTCATGAGCACTAGTAAGTGACCCACTTATCTATCTCTCTTTAAATTAAAAGCAGTGTGCCAATGGGGAAATAGGTTGGTGTTCTGAGGTTTCATTCTAGTCCTATGTTCCGAGCAGAGTAGTATATCAATTTTCAAACCATCTTGGAATTTTGCAGTGGTGTCTCTCTTTCATGAGTGTTCTTTGCTCAGTTGTTAGGTTTGATTTTGGTTGGGTAGAACCCTTGTGTTTTCAAAAAAAATTGTTTCTCCCTTCTCTTACATAATGTGTCTTCATTGATATTTCAAGGAGAGGGTTTTCTCTTTCTCCTTACTACCAATGGTATCCTCAATGTGGCTTCGGGAATCTGAGTTCAAAGCTCCCTCCAATCAAATTATTGGTCTTAGACATATTTACAACAAAGTGGACCGACGTCATTGGATTTCCAATTTTGCAACTAATATCACATAGCATTCATAATCATATGTATTATAGAGAATTGTAGGAAATCAAGATGGAATTGAAAATTCACGAGGAGGCCATCCAAGGAAATATAATTTCTAGTATGGCAGCTACATGCAGAATCCAAGAACAATGTGACTTGGTAACTTCACAAATTACCACAATAATGGGTACTTTGGTTAAATTCAAGTGCCAAATCCCTATGTTGGAACCAGATTGCAACATGCTTGATACTATGGTCATAAAATTGTCAAAAGGAGAACAATCAAGTGCATTTAATCAAGTTCAATCCTTCAATTCCAACTATGGGGCACCCATGGAAGATGAAACTATTCATTTCCTTCTGAAGCATGCAAAAATTGACAAAGTGGACTCGAACTGAACCAAAGCACTTCAAGAAGAAGCAGCCAATCGACATGTATTTTGTTAAGACTATATTTTTTAAAGTAGTTAGTTTTTAGGCCTTTTTCGTAGAATTTATACCACCAAGTTCTACTAGAAGCAATAGTTATCAGCCTTATTCGACTGTAGCTATAGGATAATAGTTTGTTCTCCTATAAAATAGTGTTTAAGCTTTATTGAAGTGGAATTTTGATGTACATTTGCTACAAGCCTCGTTGTAGTATTTTGCTTGATATAAATATCTCCCATTTATGGTTAAAAATAAACAAATTATTGATCTCATTTTATCTCCTTATGAACACAAGTTAGAACAAAGGTGAGAAACATCTCTTCCCTGCAGACGTAGGTGATAAATAATGAGCTAACACCAAGTTGAAGCCAAATATGGAATGAATGTATTAATTGAAGAAGCTAGATGTCTAAAGGATACAATTTTCCATGAATATATGTTGGGGCCTGGGTTGGAAGTTCAACACATGAGGCTTATTTTTTACCTTCTAAATGACCACCAACAATCACCCAACTAAAACCGTCAAACAAAATCTTCCTTGTTGTAAATGTACCGGGGAAAAATAAATAAAGGCACTCATCTTCTTTGAGGATTCTTTAGATAATTTGAACACTAAAGCCAATAATTAAATGGAAAGTCTCACCGCCATAGTTTTCAATCTTTCCCAAATTGAAGGAATGACTTATGTAACGATGGGGATGAGTAATTAGGATCTCCCCCGTATCATAATCATTTTATATTCTTCAAGGAAGACACAATACTTCACTTAGTGGTGTCCTCGATGTCATAGCTGATTTGTATTGGATCACTATATAATTTGTTATCTATCTTGGTAATTTATGGGTGGAAAAATTAGAGGAATTGGCTTGCAGGTCCCAGTTTGGAGATTTTGGATCTGGAACCTTTCGAAGCCACTTTGAGGCATGAAAATGATTTTTTTGAGGTAAAAACTCAATGATCATATCCCACAACCCCTTGACTCGATTATACACATCAATACCTTTCCAACGATGCAAAAATTGCCTCAATCAGAGTTTGTATGTGGAAGTTATGCCTCTTGCATGTAGACCACCGTGGTACAAGTGGATACCACGTTAGCCCCCATTAATCACACATATGGGGCAAGACACATGTGGAATTTCAAGAATATTCTAGAAGGTCCAAGACCTTATCACTAATTGAGGGTTGAGGATGAAAAAACCCTAACCCTAGACGATTATTGAGCTATGTTAAATACTAGGCCGCTAGGAGGAGAAAGGGTTCCATTCTTTAGCATTGTACTTGTTCCATAATTGAGCAGAGCATCTAGGAGTGGTATTTTGAGATCATAACAAAGAAGGTAGGATATTTTTTAGTATTTGTTCAGGTTGAAGTGTCAAAGGCAACTCCATAGTGAGTGCCTATTTATTTGTACTTGATTTTCATAACTAAAAAAAAAAAAGCAGAGTATAGGCCTCACCTTATAGCTAGGTTTTCTCCCATATTGGGTTTCCCATAACACATCTTGTGTTCAATTGTGTGGATGGTATGTATATTTTCCTATTCTTTCATTATTTTATTCATTTATTTTTCATAAATATGAGCAACAAGCTAGTAATAATTAATATAGGATCTAAGGAAATAAATTACAAAGTTTAATATTTAAGAATATTCTAAGATATGTTATGATGAATAGATCTAGTGGAATATCTATGGAAATTTACAAATTAGATTGGTATCGAAGCAGGTTTCTTTGGGGTATTTGTGAAAGTTGCAAGATCTAGGAATTATCTTAAGAAGGAAGTCGTAGAACCCTATCCATGGTGGATGAGATGCAACGGAAGAAATATTGTTGAAGTTGAAAGAGAAAGTTGTTGATTTATCTCAAAATATGGCCCCCCTCATGGCAACTCTAGAAAACAAGTTTAAACCTTTTGAAGAGGTTGGTGGCTCTAACTTAGAAGCTGGGTCTAATGGGAAACTAGGTGATAGTGAAGATGCATAAAAGGAGACAAGAAAAGATCCCGAGAAATAGCAACCAAGTTCCAGTGCAATCACTCCTTCATAATATATATTCAAAATGGAAGCCAAAGTGGACATACAACACTATCAAGGTGATATTGATGATGTTAAGTTGAATCATCAATTGCAACAATTAGAAGTGCATTTTAGTGTCCATAATATAGATGAAGAGCAGAAAATTTCATTTTCCCAACTAAAACTAGAGGGCCATGCACTAACCTGGTGGGAAAGCCACACAGAGACACTTAGGTTGGAGAGTGATCCACCAGCAACTAAATGGGAGTATTTTAAAACCATCATCAAGTACCAATTATACCCTATTGGGTATGTAGAGGACCAATGGATCTGTTGGCATCACTTCAGGTAGAGGCAAGGGCAGAGTGTGCAAGATTACACCACCAAATTCAAGAAGATGGTAATCATGTTGGGTATCTCTCCTAAAAACCCAAATGTACTCCTCAAGTATCTGGGGGGGTTACATAGGTATACATAATAATTTTGAAAGCAAGTGATTCTCTTCAAACCTAGGACCATTGATTAGGCATGTGTGCAAGCACATCGTATGGAGAACATAGGTCATAAGAAAGGACAACCAAGTGGTTCTAAATAGAAATATCACCAAGAAGCTTCCAAGGATGGGGAAGAATAAGTGGGAACAGAAAGACAATAAGATGGCATCCACTGCACATCTGTGCAAGGATCAAACAACCACCACAACCATTGCAATATTAATCATCACACCTACACGACCCCATAGGATGTTTGTTCAGATCTTGTGATTGTTCACCTCTTGAGGGAATGTGGCACCACAATGATTCTTACTTAGTTTCATGGAATACGAAGAAGACTTTGTTTGGACTATGCCTCTTCACCTAGAGCATACCCATACTATGTTCTAGGATATCGATGAGTCACACTACTACTCTAGTGCAACCCTTGTATACTTAACCAATTGTTAATAGTTTAACACTTAGTCATATATAAGCATGCATCCATGAACATGAAAAACTAAGAGAACAATTGTGGAACAAACAAAATACATACACAGAAATAGTGTGGGTGGCACAAACCATGCTTAACATCTAGCTAACTCTCTGTTATTGTGAAATAGTTATAATATGAGCACTACCAACTTGATTTACAACTTGGGAAGAGTCACACGAGTCCTCTCACCTCACCAAGACACTCATACATAGATTTTTCACACCAAGACTCTTTGTCGCATCAATCTTTGCAACCTCCTATGATGCACCTCAAACGTGCCCTTGACCGTAGACTTGTTGTCCCTTCATTTCTGCAGACTTTCACCAAGCTACCATAGATTTTAGTTATACCTTACACATGCCTCCAATAGACCTGTTGTGCTTCCCCAAAATCTCCTAGGGTGTCCCACCCTTGGCTACTTGTCTTCCATATTGGTATTTATGCCTCAATTATGTCTTACCTTGGACTTTGCCTCAAACTTGCATCCCCAAATCTCTTTCCAAATATTCTCCTCCTTGGTTGTCCGCCCTTGTACTCTTATAGGGACTCCAAGGGTCACTTGTGTGAAATGTCATGTCTTTTGGGTGTGTCGTGCCCCTTCGTGCACCCACACTCAAATGATTCACCATGCCCCTTTGTGGACACGTTGCACCCAAACAAGCCCACGTGCCCATCAACTGTCATGTCTCTTGGACCAGTGCACCCCATCCTTGGGTGTGTCAATGGGTTCACCCAACATCTCTGGTACACCCATGTCGTCCAGAGTGGATGGGTTCACTCCTTGGGCATGCTCCCAAGTTTCCTTATCCTTTCCCAAATGCAACCCAAGTCTTTGTAAATCCTTCTAAGGAAAGAAAGGTGTGTTCCCCCTTGGTTTCATGTGTCACCATCGTGTGCCCAAGGTGCTCTTGCTCACACCCACACATCTTCGTTTGTCCAACCAATCGCTTGATCGCCATGTTCTCTTGCCCAACTATCCCCAAGTCTTCCCAAAGAGTGTATGCGCTCTATGGGTGTCGTGGGATACCTTACATCCTCCCCCATTCCAAGTTGTTGTCATCCCTAGAAAAAATCTTTGATCTCTATGGAATCTTTACCCCATCTCTTAATCATGTCATCA